>JAHIAM010013628.1:0-10550 GCA_021605205.1 Aegilops longissima
GTTAGTATCAGTTGAGCCTAAGTTTTTGCTGCTTCACATGATGAGTGCTGTCCTTGAAGTGTCATTTTATTTTGTTTTGCTTGTTGTTTGAATAATATCCCAAGACCTGAAATTCTTAAATGAGAGAGAGTTGTAGGACCTTGAAGTATGTCTAGAGGGGGGGGGGGTGATTAGACTACTTGACCAATAAAAACTTAACATTTTCCCAATTTTAGAGTTTGGCAGATTTTAGCTATTTTTAGGACAAGTCAAGCAATCATCACACAATTCAAGCATGCATGCAAAGAGTGTATAGGCAGCGGAAATTAAAGCATGCAACGTGCAAGAAAGTAAAGGGAAGGGTTTGGAGGATTCAAACGCAATTGGAGACAAGGATGTTTTTGGCGTGGTTCCGATAGGTGGTGCTATCGTACATCCACGTTGATGGAGACTTCAACCCACGAAGGGTAATGGTTGCGCGAGTCCACGGAGGGCTCCACCCACGATGGGTCGACTAAGAAGAAACCTTGTCTATCCCACCATGGCTGTCGTCCACGAATGACTTGCCTCACTAGCGGTAGATCTTCACGAAGTAGGCGATCTCCTTGCCCTTACAAACTCCTTGGTTCAACTCCACAATCTTGTCGGAGGGTCCCAAGTGACACCTAGCCAATCTAGGAGACACCACTCTCCAAGAAGTAACAAATGGTGCGTTGATGATGAACTCTTTGCTCTTGTGCTTCAAATGATAGTCTCCCCAACACTCAACTCTCTCTCATAGGTTTTGGATCTGGTGGAAAGAAGATTTGAGTGGAGAGCAACTTGGGGAAGGCTAGAGATCAAGATTCATATGGTAGGAATGGAATATCTTGGCCTCAACACATGAGTAGGTGGTTCTCTCTCAGAAATGGTAAGTTGGAAGTGTAGGTTCGTTCTGATGGCTCTCTCCACGAATGAAGAGGAGGTGGAGGGGTATATATAGCCTCCACACAAAATCTAACCGTTACACACAATTTACCAAACTCGGAGGGACCGAATCGTTAAACTCGGTCGGACCAATTTAGTAAACCTAGTGACCGTTAGTGATTTTCGGTGGGACTGACATGTATCTCGGTGAGGCTGATTCGGTTAGGGTTAGGGCATAACGTAATCTCGGTGAGACCGATTACACAAACTCGGTGAGACCGATTTGGTAATAAGCTTTCCAGAGAGTTGGTCAGGTAAACACGGTGGGACCGATTTGCTCTTTTCGGTGAGACGAAATGTTACAAAAGGAAGCAGAGAGTTTACATTGCAATCTCGGTGGGACCGATCGCTCACCGGTTAGACCGAAGCGTTCTGAAGGGAAGCAGAGATTGCAACCCCATCTCGGTGAGACCGAGATCCCTATCGGTAAGACCGATTTGCTTAGGGTTTGTGGCGGTGGCTATGACTTTTGGAATCGGTGGCGCGGATAGAAAGAATCGGTGTGACCGATTTTGGCTTTAGTTTAGGTCATTTGTGGATGTGGGAAAGTAGTTGAGGGTTTTGGAGCATATCACTAAGCACATGAAGCAAGAGGCTCATTAAGCAACACCTCATCCCTTCTTGATAGTATTGGCTTTTCCTATAGACTCAATGTGATCTTGGATCACTAAAATGTAAAATGAAGAGTCTTGAGCTTTTGAGCTTGAGCCAATCCTTTGTCCTTAGTATTTTGAGGATCCACTTTCATCATCCATGCCATGCCATTCATTGAGCTTTCCTGAAACAATAGTCTTGGAATAGCATTAGCTCAATGAGCTATATGTTGTTATGAATTACCAAAACCACCTAGGGATAGTTGCACTTTCAATCTCCCCCTTTTTGGTAATTGATGACAACATATAGATCAAAGCTTCGACAAATGATAATAAAAATTAAATAACATCGTCGCTTTTAGAAGTATGTGATAAGCAAGGGCTCCCCCTAAATTTGTGCATGGTTTTAGATTTGCTTTGGACTACAAATGCACAATGAATTAGGCTCATGGGTTACTCTTCCATGTCACATACATCTTGGTGGAGCGCTCAAAATAATAAATAATGAATACATGCGCTCATCACCAAGCATAGTGAGTGATCACATAAGATAGATAGGATAATATCAAGCATGCATAAGTGTAGCTTATGATCAAACACATGATCATCAATGTCTCACAAGCATAGTATCTCAACCAAAAGCAAACAAAGATTGAAAAACCACCAAATAAAGCAAGAGAGAACAAAAGCAACTCTCTCTCTCTCTAAAAGCCTATGATCTATACATTTTCTCCCCTTTGGCAACAAGTTACCAAAAAGTTCATAGAAAATGCATAGTGCTAGATCGACTCTCAGGCTTGATCGTCTGGTGGTGGTGTAGAGAATTGGATGAAGGCTTCAGTTGAAGTGGATGGAGCTGGAGGAGTTGGTGCTGGAGCTGGTTGCATTGGAACTATAGGGGCAGTGGCTGGTGCTGAAGTTGTTGCTCTAGTGTCTGTCTCTGGCACTGCAACTGACCTCTGGGCTCTGGGCACTCTGGCAAACACATTTGTGGTAGTCTTACCCTTCCTCTCCTGCATGTCATCCTGCAGCTGCTCCACAACTGATTGAATCTCAGTTACCTTGACATCTAGATCATAGAATTTTTGTTCCGTGATTCTTTCCAGGCTCTCCTGGTTTTGAGTTAGGATGGCCAACCCCTTCTCAATCCTCAGAGATGATGCTATCAAGTAACCAAGCTGCTCCTGTTTGGTTTTCAAGAAATATTCAGATGCCTCCTCTTGAGTTGGCATCTTGGCAGCCTCTCCTCTTTGCCTTCTCCTTCTTCTCTGAGCTTGAACTGATTGTGGATCATCTTCATTCATGACAACCTCATTGTCCTCAAAGTCTGGATAAAGTGGAAAGTATTCCTTATCCAACTGATATTTTCTGTGCCCATCTTTGAGTTTATCAATTCTTGAATCTGAGGTGCATATCCACAACTCCTCTTCGATCTGCTGCAGTCCTCTTGATTGTTTCAATGATCGGGCTCATGACTTTGAACTTCATGGCACATCAAACACATGCAACATGTTGATGGCATGCCCTCGATCATGTTATGGTCACGGACTTGGGCAACAAAGTGTGCCTCAGAATCCAATTTATGGTTGGCAACCCTGACAGCAGAAAGTGAACTGATCTAAACTTGTGAGTCTCTAATGCCTTGTCTGGAATTTCCTTGTACATGTGAGCCATTTAATTGTGACCCAACTTCTTCTTTGCATAAATGTCTAGGTCATCCTCATTCTCCTTGGGGGAATTGATCAGACTTGCCCATTCTTCAATAGTGGACTGGTACCTTGTACCTTGGACATCAAACTATTCTTCCATCTGGGTAAAAGTGTTTGTGGAGTAGAACTGCATGATAAGCTCATCATTCCAGTTGGTGAACTTCATCCAATAAAATCTGCAACTCCACAAGCAACAAAGCTGTCTTGCACTCCAGGATAGTGCTGTTCATTTTCCTTGATGAATTTCAGTCAACCCACCTCATGTCACAGGACTATGGGCTTCTTGTCCAACAAATTGTTTCATACAAGTCCTGTTGTTCCTTTGTGTGGAACCTGTAGTCAACAGCAGTTCTTCTTCTTGAAGCATATGGATCTTCCATTCTCCACAGTCTCAGCCCTCAATCCTTCCTGATTCTCATGTCCTCAGCCACAGGATGGGCATCATTGTGGTCTGGTATCTTGGGCTTGAGCTTTCTTAGAACCTGTCCTTCTTCTTCTGAATCTTCAGCAACATTGGGCACTGGGGCCTTGTTCTTCTCAGCAGCTGGAATACTCCTAGTATTCCTCTTGGAACTTACTTGGCCTTGGAGGCAGCTTTGGGTGTTTCCTTGGGCTTGGATGTTGCAGCCCCTGATCTGATTGCATCTCCCATAAGCTTAGCTGCCTTTGGAGCTGGTGCAGCAAGCTCTTCTTCTTCCATCATGGAAGGTTGACCAACAATTTTGGCCATGGTCCTGTTGACCCTTTCCTTCCTCTTCTTTCCTTTAGCAGCTGGCTCTTTGGGATCAGTCCTTTTAGGCTGTTGAGTTGATGCTCTGGCCTTGGACATTGGTTGTCTTCCTGCAGGCCTTTTGGTCGTCATGCCTGGCTTTGTATTCTTTTCTAAGCCATATTCCTTCTTGAGCACCTCTTTCTTGGAAGTAGCCTCATCTTCCTCAGCTTTGTAATCTTCATCCTCTAAATCTGAAGTTCTTTTCCTCCTTTGCCTAGTTGCATCCTTAGGCAAATTGATAGGATTACTTCTGCTCCCTTCATCTGAAGTTGAGGGACTAGTGCCCTCACTCAAGTCCATCTGCTCTTGACACTACAGGCTGTCACTTTGATCAGACATATTGCAAAAGCTGACTGCTGACCCTGTGAAGAGTTATAGATGAGATAGAAAACATGAGCATCACAAAATGCAGAGGTTTTTGCAAAATAATTACTCAAAAGTTCAGTCTTAGTTTTCCACAAAGCATTTTGGATCCACCGATTTTCAAACTCGGTGATACCGAAGCAGTTTTGGAACCTAAACTGATGATCTCGGTTGGACCGAGTTTCAGTTTGGTGGTACCGAGACTGCTAGGGTTTCACAGAATCCTTAAATCGGTTGCACCGATTAGTAATTCTTGGTCAGACCGAGAGTCACTAGTGCAATGGCATAAGCCAAATCGGTGAGACCGAGTTTTTCAACTCGGTGGGTCCGAGATGGTTTCGGCGGAAACCTAACCCTAAAAATTTGAATCACATCTAATCTATGAACTACTTTGGCTGGATAGAAGAGTTTCAATCGTGGCAAGAATCAATATGAAAACAATGTGCGAGAATCGGCGTGGATAGCACAAAGATTAAGTCCATACCCTATCTTGGCGGTGGACTTGCTACGGCGGCAACGGCGGGGACGAAATCCGTTGGCGGCGGAGACCAGTGACGGGGAGGCTCTTTGGCGGCGAGGAGACGATCCGGAGACCATGATGGCAGAGCGAGCTGTTGCTTGGGTGAAGGGTTTGGAGAAATTTCAAAAAATTCCGTGGCTATATATAGCTCGACCACTGTCGGTGTGACCGAGTGGAACAACTCGGTGGCACCGAGATGCATCTTGTGTTCGATTCTGACAAATCGGTGAGACCGAAAGTTCAAATCGGTTGCACCGAGATTGAAAACTCAGATCAACTTGATGATCTCGGTAGGACCGAAATGGAAGGATCGGTCGGACCGAGGATCACTAAGAGGTTTTGGAAGTTTAAGTCTATGATGAATCGGGGACTCGAGTGCTCCTCACCTGAGTGGTTGAATCTGACTTGATCAAATTTTGTGATGTAGCATGAATAGAGTTTGAGGCGAGAAAAGCATAGATAGCTAAAGAAGGTTCTTAGGCATTCTTGTCCATCCATTTGGCACAAAGAAAATAATCCAAACAAACAAAACAACAAGTGGATGTCCTTGAATGAGTAAAATATGCACCAACATGCTCACACAATAAGATGGCAATTGAAATATGTGGCAAAGCATGCACAACCAATTTTAGCATCTATCAATCAATTGGCGATGACTAGGTCATCTATATATGAGTATATTGACTTAGGAGTCAAATGAGAACATTTGATCATAGGTCATACTCATCGTTTAAGCTCAGGTGGGGTTACCACTTTTACATAATGCATTAATGTGTTCACACCATTAGAGTTGCTTTGACTCAATTCATAGAGTTAAGCTCCCCCTAGATGTGAGATCCCCCCTTAGAGGGATGAACTAACCTTGGGTTTTGTCGATGATGACTTCATGTAGGTGTTGAAGATGTAGATGCTCAATGTTGATGTAGATCATTTGGAGCAATCCTTTGGAGTGAGTTGCACTTTCAACTTGCCTACATGGGTTAGTCCCACAAGGAACAAACAAGAATATCCATAGACATAGAGTGATGCACACACAAGATGATGTCCATGAAAACATTTGGTTACCTTGTCCCTTGCCTTACCAACATGAGGGTTTGTGACTCCTTGAACTAGTGCAAGATGTGAAAGTTGATTGCACTTGTTCTTGCCAAAATGATATGAGTGAAGAATGTTGGCGGAGTCACCCACAAGAACTCTCTAGTTCTTCTTCTTGGGATCCACATCATCTTGATGGGAATCCTTGGAGTTATAGTTGTACTTGATTAAGTAGAACTTGGCGTAGTCTTGGGGACCCACTTGAGCGAGGCTTTAGGTGCTTCTTCAAATGCATCAATCTCTTCTTGAAGCTTGTCCTTGCCTTTGTTCTTGTGGTCTTGTGGTGGAAGATCATCTTGAGCTTGTGTCCCTTGAAGGAAGTAGGATCATACTTCTCTTGTTGAGGAACAAACTTTGTCTTGGGGTATTGATCTTCTTCCCACTCAACTCCATTGGCGTTGAACTTTCGTTCAAAACCAACACCTTGATTATTCGGTGCCTTCCTTGCTTGCGTACAATTTCCTCGAATTGCTTACTCCGGCAAGGCTCTTGTAAACACCTTTCTCTATAATTCCCTTCAATAAACTATTTTCTTGCTCAAGTGTAACTTGGCTAAGAGAATCATTAGTGGAATCAAGAAAACTACTAGAAGCAACAACATTGGATTTGACATTATTATTGTTACTACTAGAGGAAGTATCTTTCTTGTACTTGCTACTAGACTTGACTTGAGGCATGTAAGTAGATAAGAGTAAACGCTTGGCAATGTAAGAAGAAATTTTCTTGCGGAGATCATCATTGATTGCCTTTAAGAACTCATGCTCTTGCTCAAGATTGAGCTTTCAAAGCGTAACTTCTCATGAGCCCTTAAAAGTTCTCGATGATCTTCGAAGATAGTTTCATGAGCCAACTTAAGAGTGTTTAGTTCTTTAGTTAGAAGCTCAATTTTCTCCTTATCATTGTCATTCGTTTGATTAGCATGATTAATTGACGTTTCATCATAGTATTCATCACTAGAGTTGTCAACAAGTAAATCATCATCCACAAGCAAGTCATCTTCATCACTATTAAAATCAACATACTCGGGATGTGTTACCTTTAGACCTTTGGCCATGAAGCATCGTCCAACACCTTCATTTGGTGAGTTAAATATGTCGTAGGAGTTGGTTGACACAAGTGCTAGACCGGCAACACCTTCATCTTGAGTATATTGGTCGGAGTGATAGCTTCTCTCGGAGTGATTGCGGAGTCGGGCGGAAACCCATTCACCAACATGAGCTTTATGTCTTCGTTTTGTGTAGCTCCTTGATGACTTGTCCTTTCTTTCCGAATCCTTACTTCTCCGTGAGGGTCTTCGTTCATAACGATCATCTCTACTCCTCCTCTCTCTTGGTGGTGATTCTTCTCTTTTGCTCCTTCTTCTTGGAGAATCTTCTCTTCTTTTGTAGGGTGCCGTACACTCATTGGAGTAGTGTCTGGGTCTCCCACAATTGTAGCAATTGTGCTCTCGACTAGAAGATCTCTTGTCATTGTAAGACCTTGACTTGGAGCTTCTTTCTTTGCTTCTGCTTTTGTAGAATTTGTTGAAGTTCTTCACCATTAAGCTCAATTCTTCATTGAAGGTTGGTTTCTCACTTGATGATGTGGGGGCTTCACTTGAGGCTTTGTAAGCACCACTTGACTTGTTGTGAAGTTCCTCCTTATCCTTGAGTGACATCTCATGAGCAACAATCCTTCCAATGACTTGCGTTGGCTTGAGATCTTTGTAGTTTGGCATCATTTGGATCAATGTGCACACGGTATCATACTTTCCATCCAATGCTCTTAGGATTTTCTTGATGATGAATTTGTCGGTCATATCTTCACTCCCTAAGCCGGCAATCTCATTTGTGATAAGAGCAAGCCTAGAGTACATTTCAGCGACACATTCACCATCCTTCATTTTGAACTTGTCAAGCTGACTTTGGAGCACATCCAACTTGGATTCCTTGACGGACTCGGTACCTTCATGCATATCAATCAAAGTATCCCAAATTTCCTTTGCATTCTCAAGGCGGCTGATTTTGTTGAATTCTTGAGGCACAATCCGTTGAAGATGATGTCACATGCTTGGCGTTGTATTGCAGCATCTTCAATTCTTCGCGATTAGCTTCACGGTTCGGTTCTCACCCATCGAAGAATTCACCTTGCAAGCCAATACAAATAATTGCCCAAGCGGCGGGGTTATGTCCAAGAATATGCATTTTCATCTTATGCTTCCAACTAGCAAAATTAGTACCATCAAAGTAAGGACCTCTCGGTGATAATTTCCCTCGCTAGACGCCATACTCTCCTAGGTTGTGAAACCAAGGCTATGACCACCAAAAGCTATGGAAATCAAAGCAAATGGAGACCAAAGCTCGATACCACTTGTAGGACCTTGAAGTATGTCTAGAGGGGGTGATTAGACTACTTGACCAATAAAAACTTAACCTTTTCCCAATTTTAGAGTTTGGCAGATTTTAGCTATTTTTAGGACAAGTCAAGCAATCATCACACAATTCAAGCAAGCATGCAAAGAGTGTATAGGCAGCGGAAATTAAAGCATGCAACTTGCAAGAAAGTAAAGGGAAGGGTTTGGAGGATTCAAACGCAATTGGAGACAAGGATGTTTTTGGCGTGGTTCCGATAGGTGGTGCTATCGTACATCCACGTTGATGGAGACTTCAACCCACGAAGGGTAGCGGCTGCTTGAGTCCACGGAGGGCTCCACCCACGAAGGGTCCACGAAGAAGCAACCTTGTCTATCCCACCATGGCCGTCGCCCACGAAGGACTTGCCTCACTAGCGATAGATCTTCACGAAGTAGGCGATCTCCTTGCCCTTACAAACTCCTTGGTTCAACTCCACAATCTTGTCGGAGGGTCCCAAGTGACACCTAGCCAATCTAGGAGACACCACTCTCCAAGAAGTAACAAATGGTGCGTTGATGATGAACTCCTTGCTCTTGTGCTTCGAATGATAGTCTCCCCAACACTCAACTCTCTCTCATAGGTTTTGGATCTGGTGGAAAGAAGATTTGAGTGGAAAGCAACTTGGGGAAGGCTAGAGATCAAGATTCATATGGTAGGAATGGAATATCTTGGCCTCAACACATGAGTAGGTGGTTCTCTCTCAGAAATGGTAAGTTGGAAGTGTAGGTTCGTTCTGATGGTTCTCTCCACGAATGAAGAGGAGGTGGAGGGGTATATATAGCCTCCACACAAAATCTAACCGTTACACACAATTTACCAAACTCGGTGGGACCGAATCGTTAAACTCGGTCGGACCAATTTAGTAAACCTAGTGACCGTTAGTGATTTTCGGTGGGACTGACATGCATCTCGGTGAGGCTGATTCGGTTAGGGTTAGGGCATAACGTAATCTCAGTGAGACCAATTACACAAACTCGGTGAGACCGATTTGGTAATAAGCTTTCCAGAGAGTTGGTCAGGTAAACACGGTGGGACCGATTTGCTCTTTTCGGTGAGACCGAAATGTTATAAAAAGGAAACAGAGAGTTTACATTGCAATCTCGGTGGGACCGATCGCTCACCGGTTAGACCGAAGCGTTCGAAGGAAACAGAGAGATTGCAACCCCATCTCGGTGAGACCGAGATCCCTATCGGTAAGACCGATTTGCTTAGGGTTTGTGGCAGTGGCTATGACTTTTGGAATCGGTGGCGCCGGATAGAAAGAATCGGTGTGACCGATTTTGGCTTTAGGTTTAGGTCATTTGTGGATGTTTGGAAAGTAGTTGAGGGTTTTGGAGCATATCACTAAGCACATGAAGCAAGAGGCTCATTAAGCAACACCTCATCCCTTCTTGATAGTATTGGCTTTTCCTATAGACTCAATGTGATCTTGGATCACTAAAATGTAAAATGAAGAGTCTTGAGCTTTTGAGCTTGAGCCAATCCTTTGTCCTTAGTATTTTGAGGGATCTACTTTCATCATCCATGCCATGCCATTCATTGAGCTTTCCTGAAACAATAGTCTTGGAATAGCATTAGCTCAATGAGCTATATGTTGTTATGAATTACCAAAACCACCTAGGGATAGTTGCACTTTCAAGAGTCTTCACATAGCTACATAATTATTTAACTACTCATTGATCTTCACTTACATCTTTTTGGAGTAGTTTTTCATTTACTCGTGTGCTTTAATTATATCCTATGAGTAAATGGTTGAATGATTTGAATGTCAGAAATCTGAAATTATATATGTTTCATATGCCTTTCCCATGGGGAGTAATGCCTTCACATATAATAAGTAGAGGTGGTAATTTTTTTGAAGGTTAGCAAACATTGTATTGGTCACTTGAACAATTCATGAAAGAATATTGAAGGAAGAGAGATTTCACATATAAATATACTATCTTGGACATCTTCTATGATTGTGAGCCCCATTAATTATTTTCAAACCTGAGCAAATTAGTTGATGTTGGACAAGGAAGACAACATAATGAGTTATGCTTGGGTATATTTGTATAGAAGTTATATTGTTATGGATCCTCTAACATGCGGTGCTTGCTATTTAGAATCCTTTGCTAGCCAAAATATCTCTACTAAGCGGGAATACTGCTTGTGCATCCA
>JAHIAM010013629.1:0-13173 GCA_021605205.1 Aegilops longissima
TGACACGTGGGAAAATTTTGAATTTCTGCTCGTTCCCCAGCAGTGGCATCATGAGCTAGGTCTATTGCGTTGATTCTTTGCGAGTAGAACACAAAGTAGTTGTGGGTGTTGATGTTGTTCAATATGCTTACCGTTACTAGTCAATCTTGTTTGACGGTATTGTGGGATGAAGCGGCCGGACCGACCTTACGTACTCTTCGTGAGGCAGAGTTCCACCGGACACATACACTTTTGGTGCATAAGGTGGCTAGCGGGTGCAGGTCTCCCCACTTTAGTTGGAGACGGATTCGATGAAAAGGTCCTTATGAAGGGTAAATAGCAATTGGAATATCACGTTGAAGTTTTCGTAGGTGAAAGCGTTCATGCTAGAAACCCATAGCACCACGTAAAACATGCAAACAACAATCAGGGGAATCTAACTTGTTTTTGCGGTATGCTATGTGATGTGATATGGCGAAGAATGTGAATGATATGTGATGTATGAGATTGATCATGTTCTTGTAATAGGATTCACGACTTGCATGTCGATGAGTATGACAACGGCGAGAACCATAGGAGTTGTCTTTATTTGTTGTATGACTTGACGGGTCATTAAACAACGCCATGTAATTACTTTACTTTATTGCTAACCGGTAGCCATAGTAGTACAAGTAATAGTTGGTGAGACAACTTCATGAAGACACGATGATGGAGATCATGATGATGGCGATCATGGTGTCATGCCGGTGACAATGATGATCATGGAGCCCCGAAGATGGAGACCAATGGAGCTATATGATATTGGCCATATCATGTCACTACTATATAATTGCATGCGATGTTTATTATGTTTGTGCATCTTGTTTACTTAGAGCGGCGGTAGTAAATAAGATGATCCTTACTAACAATTTCGAAGTGTTCTCCCCTAAGCGTGCACCGTTGCTAAAGTTAAGTAAACTTCTAAGCACCGCGTGATGATCGGGTGTGATGGATTCTTACGTTCACATACAGCGGGTGTAAACAGATTTACACAGCGAAACACTTAGGGTTAACCTTGCGAGCCTAGCATGTCGGACATGGCCTCGGAACACGAGAGACGAAAGGTCGAGCATGAGTCGTATAGTAGATACAATCAACATGAAGATGTTCACGATGATGACTAGTCCGTCTCACGTGATGATGGGACACGGCCCTAGTTGATTTCGGATCATGTAATCACTTAGATGACGGAGGGATGTCTATCACGAGTGGGAGTTCATAAGATGAACTTAATTATCTTGAACATAGTCAAAGACCTTTTGCAAATTATAAATGGCTCAGCGCTTTAGTTCCTTGTTTAGATATGTTCCTAGAGAAAATATAGTTGAAAGTTGAAAGTAGCGATTATGCGGACGTTAGAAAGCTTGTGTCCTTAATGCACCGCTCGGTGTCTTTGAACTAAGCGTCGTTTGTGGATGTTGCGAACATCGGACATACGTTTGATAACTACGTGATAGTTCGGTTAAGCGGTTTAGAGTTGAGGCACGAAGATGTTTTGAAATGTCGCGGAACATATGAAATGTTTGAGGGCTGAAATTAGGATTTCAGGCTCGTGCCTTACGTCAAGAGGTATGAGACCTCCGGCGATTTTCTTAGCCTACAAACTAAGGAGAAAAGCTCAATCGTTGAGCTTGTGCTCAGATTGTTTGAGTACAACAATCACTTGAATCGAGTGGGAGTTGATCTTCGGATGAGATAGTGATGTTTCTCCAAAGTCATTGCCACCAAGCTACTAGAGCCGTGATGAACTATAACATATCAAGGATAGAGATGATGATCCTTGAGGTATTAGCGTTGTTTGACATCGCGAAAGTAAAAATCAAGAAGGAGCATCAATTATTGATGGTTGGTGAAACCACTAGTTTCAAGAAGGGCAAGGCGAGAAGGGACACTTCATGAAGCGGCAAATCGATTGCTGCTCGATGAAGAAACCCAAGGTTGAACCCAAACCGAGACTAATTGTACGTAATAAGGGGAACAGCCCTTTGGGCAGAATTACCCTAGATACTTGGTAGATAAGAAGGCTGGCAAGGTCGATAGAAGTATATTGGATATACATTATGTTAATGTGTACTTTACTAGTACTCCTAGTAGCACCAGGTATTAGATACGGTTCGGTTGCTAAGTGTTAGTAACTCGAAATAAAAGGCTACTGGAATAAGCGGAGACTAGCTAAAGGAGGTTGACGATATGTGTTGGAAGTGTTTCCAATTTTGATGTGATCAAACATGCATACGCTCCCTCTACCATCAAGATTAAACCAGAATAATTATCATTTGGTGTTTGCGTTGAGCATAGACATGATTGGATTATGTCTATTGCAATGACTGATTATTCATTTAAGGAGAATAATGGTTACTCTATTTATTTGAATAATACCTTCGATGGTCTTGCACCTAAACAAATGGTTTATTGAATCTCGATCGTAGTGATACACATTTTCATGCCAAAAGTATAAGATAGTAATGATAGTACCACTTACTTGTGTACTTGCCATGTAAGTCATATTGGTGTAAAAGCATGAAGAAGCTCCATGTTGATGGATCTTTGGACTCACTTTCGTTTTGAAAATTTGAGACATCACGAACCATGTCTATTGGTGTGTCATGAAGAAACTCCATGCAGATGGATCGTTTGGACTCACTTGATTTTGAATCACTTGAGATATGCAAAACATACCACATGGGCAAGATAGTGAAAAGCCTCGGTTTGATAAGATGGAACAAGATAGCAACTTGTTGGAAGTAACACATTTTGATATGTGCGGTCCAATGAGTCTTTGAGGCATCTTGATGAATATCGTTATGTTCTTACTTCACGAGATGATTCGAGTAGATGTTGAGTATATTTACTTGATGAAACACAAGTCTGAATTATTGAATGGTTCAAGTAATTTGAGAGTGAAGTTTAAGATCTTCGTTGACAAGAGGATAGAATGTCTATGATATGATCATAGAGATGAATATCTGAGATTCTGATTTTGGCACACAATTAAGACATTGTGTAAATTGTTTCACAATTAATACCGCTGAGAACACCATAATGTGATGGTGTGTCCGAACATCATAGTTGCACTCTATTGGATATAGTGCGTACCATGATATCTCTTATCGAATTACCACTATCGTTCATGGGTTAGGCATTAGAGACAACCGCACTCACTTTAATGGGGCACCACGTAATTCCGTTGAGGCGACACGTTTGGAGAAACCTAAGTTATCGTTTCTTAAAGTTTAGGGCTGGCGCTTATGTGAAAAAGTTTCAGGTTGATAGCTCGAACCCAGCGGATAAAATGCATCTTCATAGGACACCCAAAGCGGTTTGGTATACCTCCTAATTCAGATCCGAAAGCAATAGGGATTGTTTCTGAAAGCGGGTCCTTTCTCGAGGAAAAGTTTCTCTCGAAAGAATTGAGTGGGAGGATGGTGGAGACTTGATGAGGTTATTGAACCATCACTTCAACTAGTGTGTAGCAGGGCACAGGAAGTTGTTCTTGTGGCACCTACATCAATTGAAGTGGAAGTTGATGATGGTGATCATGAAATTTCGGATCAAGTCACTCAGGTACCTCGTGAGAGTGACAAGGATCGTGCTACTTGAGTGAGTACGGTAATCCTGTCTTGAAGTTCATATTGCTAGATGAACCTCGAGCTATGGAGAAGCGATGGTGGGCCCATATTCCGACAAATGGTTAGAAGCCATTGAGATAAATGGATCTTTAAGAAAAAGAGCGGACAGAAGACGGTAATGTCACCATCTATGAAGCTAGACTTGTGGCGAAGAGTTTTCACAAGTTCAAGGAGTTGACTACGATGAGATTTTCTCATCCGTAGCGATGCTTAAAATCCGTCGGAATCATGTTAGCACAAGCTGCATTTATGAAATCTGGCGGATGGATGTCAAAGCAGTGTCCTTACGGTTTTCGTAAGTGGAAAGGTTGTATGTGATACAATCGGAAAAGTTTTGTCAATCCTAAGGATGCTAAAAGGTATGCTAGCTCCGGCAATCCTTCTAAGGCTGGAGTAAGCATCTCGGAGTTGGAATATGCACTTTGATAGGATGATCAAAGATTTTGGGTTTATATAAAGTTTATGAAAACTTGTATTTCCAAAGAAGTGAGTGGGAGCACTAGAATTTACGATGAGTATATGTTGTTGACATATTGATGATCGAAATGATGTAGAAATTCTGGAAAGCATATAGGGTTATTTGAAGATGTTTTCAATAGAAAACCTGGATTAAGCTACTTGAACATTGAGCATCGAGATCTATAAGGATAGATCAAAATGCTTATAATACTTTCAAATGAGCATATACCTTGACATGATCTTGAAGGTGTTCAAGATGGATCGATCGAAGAAGGAGTTCTTGGCTGAGTTATAAGGTATGAAGTTAAGACTTAAAAGCTAAACCCACGGCGAAAAGAGAGAAAGGGCGAAGGTGCGTCCCTATGCTATAGAGCGTGGGCTCTACGGTATGCTATCTTTGTGTACAGCTTTTGATGTGTGCCTTGCTACATATCGTCAGAGAGAGTACAAAGGTGATCAAGGGTGGATCACGGATAAGCAGTCAAAATTGTCCTTGGGTAAATAAGGACATGTTTCTCGATTATGGAGGTGATAAAGAGTTAGGCGTAAAGGTTACGTCGATGCAAGCTAACACCTATCCGAATGACCAGTAGCAAACCGGATCATTATAGTGGAGCAACCATTTGGAATAGATCCAAGTGGGCGTGGAAGCAGCGTTTACAATATGATCTAGAAATTTGCAAAGCACACGGATCTGAAAGGTTCGGACCGTTGACTAAAACCTCTCTCACAAGCAAAACATGATCAAACTGAGAACTCATTGAGTCTTACTCACATGATGATGTGAACTAGTTCTGAGACACTAGTAAACTCTTTGGATGTTGGTCACATGGCGATGTGACCTATCGCGATTAATCACATGACGATGTGAACTAGATTATTGACTCTAGTGCAAGTGGGAGACTGTTGGAAATATGCCCAGAGGCAATAATAAATTAGTTATTATTATGTTTCCTGTTCATGATAATCGTTTATTATCCATGCTATAATTGTATTGATAGGAAACTTCAGATACATGTGTGGGTACATAGACAACACCATGTCCTAGTAAGCCTCTAGTTGGTAGCTCGTTGATCAATAGATAATTCTGGTTTCGACCATGGACATTGGATATGGATTGATAGCAGGATCACATCATTAGGAGAATGATGTGATGGACAAGACAATCCTAAGCCTAGCACAAAGATCGTAGTTAGAGTATGCTAAAGCTTTTCTAATGTCAAGTATCATTTCCTTAGACCATGAGATTGTGCAACTCCGGATACCGTAGGAATGCTTTGGGTGTACCAAGCGTCCTGCGCGTATTTGGGTGGCTATAAAGGTGCACTACGGTATATCCGAAAGTATACATTGGGTTGTACGAATCGAGGCGGGATTTGTCACTCCGTGTAAGCGGAGAGGTATCTCTGGCCCCTTTCGGTAGGACATCATCATAATGTGCACAATGTGACCAAGGGTTGATCACGGGATGATGTGTTACGGGCAGTAAAGACTTGCGATGAGATTGAACAAGGTATCGGGATACTGGCGATCGAATCTCGGGCAAGTACAATACCGCTAGACAAAGGGAATTTTATCACGGGATCGATTGAGTCCTTGACATCATGGTTCATCCGATGAGATCATCGTGGAACATGTAGACCAACATGGGTATCGGATCCGCTGTTGGTTATTGACGGAGAAGCGTCTCGGTCATGTCGCATGGTTCCCGAACCCGTAGGGTCTACACATAAGGTTCGATGGCCTAGGGTTATTAAGGAAGTTTGTATGTGGTTGCGAATGTTGTTGAGGTCCGGATGAGATCCGGACCTCACGAGGAGTTCGAAATGGTCGGAGGTAAAGATTATATATGGAAAGTTGTTGTTGGGTTACGGAAAAAGTTCGGGTTTTCGTTGTATTGGAAGCTTCGGAAGGTTCGGAGGATTCGGAGGTGGAGGTGGGAAATTGTTCCACCGTCAATACAGTAGCATGGGCTGTGAGGCGCCCTAGCCTTAATGGGCCAAGGCAGCCCCCCAAAACCCATGCATGGAAAGGAAAACCCTAAAGAGGCCTTCACTTGACTTGGGCACTCCTCCCTTGGCCGCCCCTAGATGGGATCTGGGCTGACCGCACCATTGGGGTGGGAAACCTAAAGGGGCAGCCTTCCCCTATATACTTGAGGTTTGGGGCTGCGGACACATGAGAACTTCTCCCTCTATTGGTGCAGCCTGCCTCTCCTCCTCCTCCTCTCGTGGTGCTTGGCGAAGCCTGCTTTGGATGCCACGCTCCTCCACCACCACCTTGCGTTGTGCTGCTACGGATGGAGTCTTCCTCAACCTCTCCCTCTCTCCTTCTTTGGATCAAGGCGTGGGAGGCGTCACCCGAGCTGTCACGTGTGTTGAGCAGCGGAGGTGCGTCCGTTCGGCACTAGGATCTCCGGTGATTTGGATCGGCAAGTCAGTCGACTCCTTCAACCCCGTTCTCATGAGCAGCTTCCTTAGCGATCTACAAGGGTATGTAGATGCACTCTCCTTCCCTCGTTGCTAGTTTCTCCATAGATAGGTCTTGGTGACACGTGGGAAAATTTTGAATTTCTGCTCGTTCCCCAACAATGGCATCATGAGCTAGGTCTATTGCGTAGATTCTTCGCTAGAGTAGAACACAAAGTAGTTGTGGCGTTGATGTTGTTCAATATGCTTACCGTTACTAGTCCAATCTTGTTTAGCGGTATTGTGGGATGAAGCGGCCGGACCGACCTGTACGTCTTCAGTGAGGCAGGTTCCACCGGTGACATGCACTTGGTGCATAAGGTGGCTAGCGGTGCGATCTCTCCCACTTTAGTCGGAACGGATTCGATGAAAAGGGTCCTTATGAAGGGTAAATAGCAATTGGCATATCACGTTGTGGTTTTGCGTGAGGTAAGAAACGTTCTTGCTAGAAACCCATAGCAGCCACGTAAAACATGCAAACAACAATTGGGGCGTCTAACTTGTTTTGCGGGGTATGCTATGTGATGTGATATGGCCAAGAAGAATGTGATGAATGATATGTGATGTATGAGATTGATCATGTTCTTGTAATAGGATTCACGACTTACATGTCGATGAGTATGACAACGGCAGAATATAGGAGTTGTCTTTATTTGTTGTATGACCTGCGTGTCATTAAACAACGCCATGTAATTACTTTACTTTATTGTTAACCGGTAGCCATAGTAGTAGAGTAATAGTTGGCGAAAACTTCATGAAGACACGATGATGGAGATCATGATGATGGAATTGTTGAGGGCGTTGCAGAAAATTAAAATTTTTCCTACGGTTTCACCAAGATCCATCTATGAGTTCATCTAAGCAGTATTCAGATTAGATAGCATCTACATACCACTTTGTAGATGCATAGCGGAAGCTTCGGAGTGAGCGTGGATGAGGTAGTCGAACTTGCGCGATCCAATTCACCGATGATCTAGTGCCGACGGACGGCACCTCGCGTTCAACACACGTGCGGTCAGGTGAACGTCTCCTTCTTCTTGATCCAGCAAGGTGAAGGAGAGGTTGAGAAGATAGCTCCAGGCAGCACTGACGGCGTGGTGATGGTGGAACTTGCGATATTCCGGCGAGGGCTTCGCCGTGCACTACGGAGGAGGAGATGTGTTGGAGAGGAGAGGGGGCGTCAGGGCAAAGGTGCTGCTGCCCCCTCCTCCCCTTTATATAGGTGCCAAGGAGGGAGGGCGCTTGCCCCTCCTCCAAGGGAGGAGTGCGGCCAGAGGGGAGGTGTCCACCTCCCAAGGCACCTCGAGGTGCCTTCCCCTCATGGACTCTTCCTCCTTAAACCCTAGGCGCATGGGCCCCTTGGGGCTGGTTCCCCTTGGCCCATGTGGGCCTAGGCGCACCACCTAGGGCCCATGTGGCCCCACAGGGCTGGTGGCCCCACTTGGTGAACCCAGGGACCCCTCAGGTGGTCCCTACAATCCGATATCACGAAACTTGTCCCGATGGCGAAACAGCACTTCCTATATAATTCTTTACCTCCGGACCATTCAGGAACTCCTCGTGGCGTCCAGGATCTCATCCAGGACTCCGAACAACATTCGAGTTACTGCACATACATATTCCTATAACCTAAGCGTTACAAGAACCTTAAGTGTTAGACCCTACGGGTTGGAGACATCTGAACATGACCAGAGGCGGCTCTCGGGCAATAACCAACATGGGATCTGGATACCCATGTTGGCTCCCATATGCTCCACGATGATCTCATCGGATGAACCACGATGTCAAGGATTCAATTAATCCGTATCGATTCCCTTTGTCAATCGGTATTTTACTTGCCCGAGATTGATCGTCGGTATACCAATACCTCGTTCAATCTCGTTACCGGCAAATCACTTTTCTCGTCCGTAATGCATGATCCGTGATCAAACACTTTGATCACATTGAGCTCATGTGATGATGCATTACCGAGAGAGCCAGTGATACCTCTCCGTCAAGCGGAGTGACAAATCGATCTCGATCCATGTCAACCCAGCAGACACTTTCGGAGATACCGTAGCATACCTTTATAGTCACCCGATTCGTTGTGACGTTTGGCACCAAAGCACTCCTACGGTGTCAGGGTTACGATCTCATGGTCTAAGGAAAGGATACTTGACATTGGATAACTCTAGCAAACGAACTATGCGATCTTATGCTATGTTTAGGATTGGGTCTTGTCCATCACATCATTCTCTAATGATGTGATCCCGTTATCGATGACATCCAATGTCCATAGTCGAGAAACCATGACTATCGTCGATCAACGAGCTAGTCAACTAGAGGCTCACTAGGGACATGTTGTTGTCATTATTCACACATGTATTACGATTTCCGGTTAACACAATTATAGCACGAATAAAGACAATTATCATGAATAAGGAAATATAATAATAATGCTTTTATTATTGCCTCTAGGGCATATTTCCAACAGTCTCCCACTTGCACTAGAGTCAATAATCTAGTTACATTGTGATGAATCGAACACCCATAGAGTTACAGTGCTGATCATGTTTTGCCTTAGGGAGAGTTTAGTCAGCGGATCTGCGACATTCAGATCCGTGTGCACTTTCAAATTTCTATGTCTCCATCTTGAACATTTTCACGAATGGAGTTGAGCGGCAGCTTGATGTGCCTAGTCTTCTTGTGAACACAGGATCCTTTGCAAGTGCAATAGCTCCGTGTTGTCACGGAAGAGCTTGATTAGCCCGAGCGCATTGGGTATGACTCGAGGTCGGTGATGAACTCCTTCACCCAAATTGCTTCATGTCTGCCTCGAGGCTGCCATGTACTCCGCTTCACATGTAGATCCACGGCGCTTTGCTTGCACGCACCACTACTGCCCCACCATTCAAAATATACACGTATCCGGTTTGTGACTTAGAGTCATCCAGATCACGTGTCGAAGCTAAGCGTCGGCGTAACCTTTCTGACGAGCTCTTCGTCACCTCCATAAACGAAACATTTCCTTAGTCCTTTTCGGTGCTTCAGGATATTCTTGACCGCTGTCCGGTGTTCCTTGCGGGATTACTTTGGTACCTTCCTACCAAACTTACGGCAAGGTTTACATCAGGTGCAGTACACGCATGGCATACATAATAGAACCTATGGCTGAGGCATAGGGGATGACACTCATCTCTTCTATATCTTACGCGTGGTGGGACATTGAGTGAGCTCAATTTCACACCTTATAATACAGGTAGAACCCTTCTTAGATTGATCCATATTGAACTTCTTCAATATCTTATCAAGGTATGTGCTTTGTGAAAGACCTATGAGGCGTCTCGATCTATCTCTATAGATCTTGATGCCTAATATATAAGCAGCTTCTCCAAGGTCCTTCATTGAAAAACTCTTATTCAAGTAGGCCTTGATGCTGTCCAAGGTTCTATATCATTTCCCATCAAAAGTATAGTAGTCTACATATAATATGAGAAATGCTCTGAGCTCCCACTCACTTTCTTGTAAACACGAGGCTTCTCCATAAAGTGCTGTAAACTAACTTTGATCATCTCATCAGCGAATGTTCTAACTCGAGATGCTTGCACCAGCCCATAAATCGGCGTTGGGCTTGCACCCTTGTCGGATTCTTGGATCACAAAACCTTTCGGCTGCATCATATAAATTTTTTAGGAAACCATTAAGGAATGCCGTTTTGGGATCCATTTGCCATTCTCATAATCATAGTATGGGAATTGCAACATGATTGCGGACTTTAACCGCTACCGGTGAAAAGTCTCCCGTAGTCAACCCCGAACTTGTCGATAACCCTTAGGACAAGCCGAGCTTTATAGATGGTCACATTACCATCCGCTTTCCTTTCTTCTTCTTAAAGATCCATTTATTTTCTATGGCTGCCGTTCAACGGGCAAGTCCCAAAGTCCATACTTTGTTTTCATACATGGATCCTATTCGGTTTCGGCCGCCATTTTGGAATCCGGGCCAATTTCTTCCTCATAGTTCAAGGTTCACCGTTGTTCAACAACATGATTTAAGGCAGGTTGCCGACCACTCGTGCGGGCGTGTCCTTTTGACCTTAATTTGAGGAGCTTGATCAAGCATCTTGATCATCATCATTAATTTCCTCTCTAGTCGGTGCGGGCACCTCGAAACGTTTTCTTGAGTTTCGCCATTTTCCGGTTCAAGAGGTAACACTTCATCAAGTTCTACTTTCCTCCCACTTACTTTTTGAAGAAACTCTTTTCTAGAAAGGATCCATTCTTGGCAACAAAATCTTGCCTTGGGATTCGAGGTAGAAGGTATACCCAACAGTTTCTTTAGGGTATCCTATGAAGCGATTTTCCGATTTGGTTCGAGCCGGTTGAAGTTTCCAATAAGCCGATCCCCAAACTTTTAAAACGACGCTTAGGTTTCTTCCCAAACCATAATTCATCGGTGTCGCTCAACAATTTGAGGCCCTATTTAAAGTGAATCGGTTCTAAAGCATAGCCCCAAAAGATAGCGGAAGTCGGAAGAGACATCATAGATGCACCATATCCAATAGAGTGCGAATTCGCTCGACACACCATTACGCTTGAGGTGTTCCGGGTGAGTTGTGAAACTATTCCACATTTTCTTAAGTGTGTGCCAAATTTGGACTCAAGTATTCTCCCCGATCGATGGAAACTTGATCTTTCTATCACGTTGATTTTCAACCTCACTTGAAATTCCTTGAACTTTTCAAAGGTCTCGATTGTGTTTCATTAAGTAGATAACCCATATCTACTCAAGTCATCAGAGGGTGAGAACATAACGATACCTCCCATGACCTCAACACTCATTGGACCCTAATCGGTATGTATGATTTCCAATAAGTTGGTTTGCTCCATTGTTCCCGAGCGGAGTTTGGTCATTTTACCCATGAGGCATGGTTCTGCGTGTCAAATGATTCATAATCAAGAGACTCTAAAAGTCCATCGATGGAGCTTCTTCATGCTTTGACACCTATGTGAAAAGGGATCCACAAATATGGGACTATTTTATCAACTTTAACCTTTTGGTATTCACACTATGAATATGTTATCACATTAGATTCATTAAGAATAAACCATTAACCATCGACATGACCATAAAACATATTCTCATATAAATAGAACAACCATTATTCTCGGTTTAAATGAGTAGCCATCTCAATTAAGCAGATCCGATGCAATGTTCATGCTCAAACTTGGCACTAAATAACAATTATTGAGGTTTAAAACTAATCCGGGTAAATGTAGAGGCAGCGTCCGGGCATCACATCGACCTTGGAACCATTCCCGGCCAGATCGCACCTCGCCCGCCAGCTCCGTTATTCCAAGCTCTTTTGAGTTACAAATAAGCAATCACCGTATCAAATACCCAAGAGCTACCTTTGGTAAGGTACACATCAATTACATGTATATCACATATACCTTTGGTTTTGCCTTCTTGTCCGCTAAGTATTTGGGAGTTTGCTTCCAAAACTTCCTTGCAATAAAAACACTGGGCCGGCTTGGGTCCATTTTTGGCTTCTTCCCCAACTTGTTCGGGGGCAACTTCCTTGCCGCCTTCTTGAAGTTCTTTTACCCTTACCCTTCTTGAACTTAGTGGTTTTATTCACCATCAACACTTGATGTTCTTTCTTGATTTCTACCCTGATTTCAGCATAGCATATACCTCGGGAATGGTCTTTACCATCCCTGATATTGTAGTTCATCACAAAGCTCTTGTAGCTAGGTGGAAGGATGGAGGATTCTCTGACCGCTTCATCCGAATTAACTTGTTGAGTCAAGCGTTTGTGAATTTTGAGTATTGCTCCCCGGAGCCATTTTCCTCCATCTTACAGCAAAAATTTGTCGGAACTTCATATCTCTCGACCCGGGCATGAGCTTGGAAAACCATTTTCAGCTCTTAACATCTCATATGCTCCATGTCTCTCAAAACGCTTTTGGAGTCCCGGCCTAAAAAGCATCGACGAACGAGGGAGTAATCATCGGCGGACCCAAGCTCATAACGCCTTGTTCGGGAGAATAGGTCGTACCCGGGGCTCTTAGGACATAATCTTTCTTGGCAGCTATGAGGATGATCCTCGGTTCCGACCCGTCCAAAGTTGCTACCATCGCCTTTCAGCTTGGTTTTCTAGGAACCGTTGAAGTTGAGGACTCGTTGGCCATTTGATCTACAAGACACATTGTAAATATTTAACTAAGTTCATGATAATAAAGTTCATTTAATCAAATTTAATGAACTCCCACTTAATAGACATCCCTCCTAGTCATCTAATATTACATGATCCGACAACTAGGCCGTGTCCGATCATCACGGAGACGGACTAGTCAACATGGTGAACATCTTCATGTTGATCTTCTTCGACTCATGCTCGACCTTTCTCTTCGGTTCGAGGCCATTCGCGCTAGGCTCCAAGTCAACCTAAGTGTTTTTGGGTGTAAATCTGTCTTAACCTTGACGAACGTAAGGACCTATCCACCCGATCATCACGGTGCTTGAACCCTTAGCAATGCACAGTTAGGGTGAACATTTCTTGAAATTATATGAGGATCATCTTATTTACTCCGTGTTCTAAGTAAACAAGATGCAAA
>JAHIAM010013630.1:0-18436 GCA_021605205.1 Aegilops longissima
TTGTGGCAGGTCGGGTGGCTTTGCTGGTCTTGTTTTTTCTTCGAAATGTCTTATAGTCGGATTCGAGATTGATCGGGTCTTCGGTAGAAAATATCCCGTTGACCGTGAGAGCTTATAATGGGCTAAGTTGGGACACCTCGGGGTAATATCTTTGGCCGTGCCGTTATAGGGAGATGGGAATTTGTTAATGTCGGTTGTAGAAACCCAAAGTTGACCTCAATTAAAATACAATCAACCGTGTGTAAGTGATGGTCTCTTCTCGGGGAGTCCGGGGAAGTGAACCAGTTGGAGTTATGTCGGCGTAAGTAGTTGGGATCACTTCTTGATCACTACTAGTTTCCCGACCGTGCTTTGCTCCTCTTCCGCTCTCTTTTGCGATGTAGCCACCATATATTATGCTGCAGCAGCTCCACTTTACTACTCTGTCCTTCCTATTAGCTTAAATAGTCTTGATCTGGGTGTGAGATTCTGAGTCCCGACTCCGGATACTTCAAAAAGTTGCGGGTTCGATGAGGCGGTCGGGTGACTCAACGAGCTCAAGTGGGAGTTCGGCGAGGCGTGGTGGTTACTATGTGTTTTTCGGATGATCGTGTGGTGCCCAGTTGGGGCGATTCGGGGATCTGTGCATTTGGGGTATCTTCTTTTATTTTGGTTCCGTGGTCGGACCTTGAGTGTACTCGATTGATGGATGTTTATTTATGTATTGTGTGGCGTGGCTTTTAAAATATTATCTCTTTCCTTATTTATTACATGGGTTGTGTGAAGATTACCTCATTTGCGAATTGCTTTCAATGCGGTTATGCCTCTAAGTCGTGCCTCGCCGTGGGAATATAGGGGATCGGGGGTTACAAGTTGGAGCCTTCCCAGGGCCCCTACCTGATTGTTTTTGCCGTTGTTGAGTCTAGAATGGAAAATGTTTTGAGTCTTAGGATTATATATATCGGAAGTTCTTTTTACTCTCGGCCCTTATTCTGGTGAGGTCTCTGGGCGTAAGGTTTTGACTCTTCTCTTCTCAAATTTCACTAAAATTTTTTTAGGATCCTGGGTATCTTGGAATCGTTCCGATGGTTTTGGGAGAACATTGTTCTTGGTGCCTCGACATTTAGGGGTTGTGGCGGTGTCGGGGGTTGAGCTCCGGGTGTTGTCGTCACAATTTTTCGTTGCGATTCGGAATACGAGTTTTGGACGAAATCTCTTTTTGCGTTGTTGGTGAGATAACCCGATAGCCCGATCTTTGTGGCGAGTGGGAAATTGCCATGACTTGTATAACGGATGTTTTTTGAAGGTCGGTACCACGATTTCATTTCTTGGTTATGTGTTGGGATGGATCTGACTGGATCTAGGTATTGTTAGTTTGGGTGATATATTTTGTGTTGTATCCCTACCCGGTGCATAACGGAAAGTTTGGGAGTTTATAGGTGGGAATTCGTAGCTTCGGGATATTCTTTCCCGGATGTATGATTTGAGATTGGGGTTCAACGTCTGTGGTCCGCCCATTCCGGTCGCGTGGGCGTCTTAAAATCCTTGGCTATGCTGATTGGGGCGTCTTGTTTGTCATTTGGCTCCTTTCGTCGTGTCCTTGGGCCCCACACCACTTTGGGAAATCTCTATCATGTTTTTTCGGCTCATTCTAGAAAACCTTTTGTTTTGTTGTGATATTGATTTGTTTCTAAGGCAGATGTTGTTTCCATATCTTTATCTAAGTGGCCTCTCACCTTAATGGGCGTGTGATGATTAACTTTGGAATTCATTCGTTCATTCTTGTTGGGTTTTATTGTGAAGACTATTGTTGCAATTTCTATCCGTTGATTCTACTTATCAATTTGTCTATCAAAGGACTAACGGATGTCACCCTCTTGGGATGGCTCTAGCAGCGTCGAATCCGGATCCAATGATGGGGATCGTCGACCCTCCACCTCCACCTCCACCTCCGCCTCCGAGGCGGCAAGCTATCATGGCAGCCACCAATGCCAATGCTCGGATGATTTTGCAGCTCTTGCAAGCTACCGGGGCAAAGCAATCAAGGCAATCAAGGTCAAGGCAACAACCAGCCACACTTTGCTACTCTCGTGGTTCCTTAATCGGCGAAGTCTTTGGTTTACGTGTTGAGGCTCGGGGCCGGATTGGTTAGTGGACATCGCAAGCACTTTGATTATAGCAATGTCGGACGAGGACTTTGTCAAGTTTGCATCGTTTCAACTCAAGGATCAAGGCTGGAGTGGTACCCGACAATACAAAGATTCGGAGGAGGTCGTGCCATTACAGGATGAGTTCGCTGTGATTTCGAGCTCATCACATTCGAAAAGTGTTGTTGAGAGCAAGCGTGAGGAGTTCCGCAATCTCAAGCAGGGCAACATGTACATCTATCTATACAATATCCAGTTCGAGAAGCTCGCTCGTTTTGCTAAGCAGCGTGCGATGAAAAGAGTATGATCTATCAATTCGGAGGTGGTGCGAGAAGATGCATAATTACCTCTTGTCTTTGTTTGAGCGGATAAGTATGATGATTTCTGCAACATGGCTCAGAAGCAAGCTGCCAGCTCAAATGTGAGGCTTCTAAGAAGAAATCGAGGATGCAGTTCAGTCCTCTTCGTCCTCTCAAGTGGCAGCTAAGCAGCGAAGTTTACGCCCCTCCTCCGTTCGTCGGCCTTACGTGGAAGAACTCAGGTGGCGTGGATCTTCCACCCACCCAACCCAAGCTATCGAACAAGTCTAATTCTCAAGCTCCAGGTCAAGTGCTCCTTACCGTCCGCTCTACGAGGTCACTTGCAACAAGTGTCGGCGAAGGGTCACTATCGAACAAGTGCTTCAACCGGGCGTGCCTCCTCCTCTGTGAAATCTTCCGCAATGCAGTGGTCAAGCATAATCCAAAGTATGCCAAGGTCAATATGATGAATGCAGCTCGAGCGGAGGATTCTTTAGATGTGCTAATGGGTAATCTTCTTGTTAATGATATTCTGCAAAGTCTTATTTGATACGGTGCATCGCTTTCTTTCATCTCAAGACCTTTTGTTGCCAAGCATGAGTTGGTGCGGAAGAGATTCCTATTCCATTGAAGATTGTGTCCCGGAGTAAGCAGATGACTTCTCGAGTTTTGGTTCGAATGTCTCTATCAAGATGGGCGATTATAGATTTCTTTCTAAACCGTTGTTCTTGGTGACTCGAGATATTGATCTTATTCTCGGAATGGGTGGCTTTATCGGCTAAAGCTCAGCTTGATTGTGCTGCGGAATCAATTGTGACTTTTCAATGATGTGATCATCTATGCGCTTCGTGATGAAACCATTCGGTTGTTTTCTCTCAATGAGAAAGGCGAACTGAATGCCATCTCTCAATTCGGTCGTTTGTGAGTACCAAGATGTCTTTCGGAAGAGCTTGGGTATGCCTCCTCATCGGCGATTGAGTTCGTTATCGATCTTGAGCACGGCTTGAACCCGTTTACAGCGTCCATACAAGCTTGGACTGATGAGCTGAAGGAATTGAAGAAGCAGCTCGATGAACAAGAGCGTCTGGGTTTGATCGGACCGAGTTCATCTCCTTGGGGTTGTGGTGTTCTTTTGTCGGAAGAAGGATGGCCGGACCGACTTTCGTCGATTACCGTCCATTGAATAAGAAGACAATCAAGAACAAGTATCCACTTCCCAACATCAATGAGCTTTTCGAGCAACTCAAAGGTGCTCGGTGTTCTCTAAGCTTGACCTTCGTATGGGGTATCATCAGTTAGCATTACGTGAACAAGATATTCCCAAGACGCATTAGAACAAGCTTTGGTTCTTATGAATATCTTGTCATGTCTTTCGGCCTTGTCAATGCTCCTCCAACATTCTCTCGGATGATGAACTTCATGTTCAACCCCTACACCAATGAATTCGTCTTGGTCTATCTTGATGATATTTTGGTCTTCTCCAAGAATAAGAAGGATCATGCCAAACATTTGCGATTGGTGCTAGACAAGCTCAATTCAGTTCTATGCTAAAGTTCTCCAAATGTAATTTTGGCTTGAAATTGCTTTATCTTGGTCATATCATCTCCGAAAGGGCATCCTTTTAATCCAGAAGGTGTCCGCAATTGTGAATTGGGAACCTCCTCGAAATGTCAACGACTCCGCTTTCTTGGTCTTACAAGCTATTGGAAGATTATTGAGAACTTCTCCAAGATTGCAAAGCCTCTTTCCAACCTCCTCGAAAGCATGTGAAGTATATACGGTCTCCCGAGTGTGCGTTGCTTTCAATACCCTCAAGAGAAACTCGTCACACTCTGCGACTCCTCTGATGAATCCAAGCCATTTGAAGTTTTTTGATGCTTCTCTTCAAGGTCTCGGTCTTTGTGTTAATGCAAGAAAGAGAGTTGTGGCTTATACCTCTGTTGATTGAAGCCCGAAAGAACTACCCCCCTCCGATCTTGAGTTGGCGGCGATTGTCCATGCATTGATAACGTGGAGACATCTCTTGTTGGGAAGGAAAGTGGACATTTTCCCGATCACAAGAGTCTCGTACATCTTCACTCAACCCAACCTCAACCTCAGGCAGTTCGATGGGTGAAATGATTCAAAGTACAACCCAAGCATTGAATATACTCGGGCAAGGCCAATGTCATTCAGATGCTTTGGCGGGAAGGCTTCGCGGTCTAATCCTCAAGCCCTTTGGGGATCTTGTGAAGCTTTCCATAAGGCTGAATCTTCAAGTTGTTCCTCAAGGCTTTCTTGCCAACCTCATAGTCTCTCCTCTTTGGAAGATCAGATTCGGGGCCTCAACTTCTAGATGCCATGGTGAAAAAGGTGAAGCGTGGTATCGACAAGGGCATTTCCAAAGTACAAGTGCTTCCACGTTGATGACAAAGACACTCTGTTCTTTGAGGACGGATTTGGTTCCTAAGGGTGATCTGCGAAAAGTCATTATGAGCAGGGCTCACAATTGCTTCTATCCATTCATCCTGGAAATCAAGATGTACCATGACCTCAAGCAGTCATATTGGTGGACTCGAATAGGCGAAATTGCTCAATTCGTGAATGAGTGTGATTCCTTGAAGGTAAAGCGAACACCAAAGACCAGTGGTCTCCTTCAACCTCTTGCTTTTTGGAATGGAATTTGATCATATTGAAATGGACCTTGTTGGCTTTCCAAAATCCAAGCGTGGAAATGATGCTATCCGTTGTCATTGACAAGCTTACTAAAGTTGGCTCATTTTCTTCCTATCAAAGAATCCATCCACAGCTTTCGATTAAGCGAGCTATACACCTCGAGGATTGTCTCTTTTTCCACAAGTGATCTCTTGGGACCGTGGACATCTTTACCCAAGTTGGGATTCTTTTGGAAGGCCCATGGGCACCAAATTCGTTTGGAACCGCTTTCCATCCTCAAACAAGTGGCCAAGTTGGCGGTTAATCAAATTCTTGAAGATATGCTCGGGCTTGTGTCATTTCCTTGTATGGTGGGAAGATTGTCTTCCATATGCTGAGTTCTCCTACAACAACAGCTTCCAGCGAGTTCGGGCAAGGCCCCATTGAAATTCTCTATGGAGAAAGTGCGTCTCCTCTCAATTGGTGCAGGGCGGGTGAGCGAACTTCTTGGCAATGACTTGATCCGCGAAGCGGAAGAAATGTGCAAGTCATTCTTGAGAATCTCAAAGCCGCATTCGCGCGGAAGAGCTATTATGATGATAAGCACCGTGATGTGGCTTTTGAAATCGGAGACCATGTCTACCTCGCGTCTCTCAATGAAAGGCACTCGTCCCCGGGTATCAAAGGAAGCTTGCCCCTCGTCGTGGGTCCTTTCAAGATCATTGGGAAAAAGGCGATCCGCCTATCAACGAGCTTCCATCCAACTTTGCAAAGCGTGCCGATGTGTTTCCGTGTCGGCTTCAAGTGCTTCAAGACTCTGAGCACCTATCAACCCGAAGAATTGACCTTAAGAAGATCTCTCTTATCATGAGCACCCGTTGCTATTCTTGAAAAACGGCGCCAAGACTGCTTAACAAGTCAATCAAATTCCGAAAGTGAAGTGGTCACACCATTGGAAGAAGCTACCGGGCGGAGGATCACCTCCGTTCAGTGTCCGGGTACTTTGGTCCTAGATCTGGGGCGAGATCCTCTTGTAGTGGTGGAGTGTTGTAACACCCGGAAGTAACTTTCCATTTTGTAACTCAACTCTTGCCATTTTCGGCATGGATATATGATATTCCCTCCGTGGTTGGGTTTCTCCTTTTTGCATTTTGTCCATGTCATGCATTTTTATCATGTCATCATGGCATCGCATTTGCATACGTGTTAAGTCTCATGATTCGAGCATTTTTCCGTTGTCCGTTTTGCAATCCGGCACTCCTATCTCCCCGGCGGTCCCTTTACGTTTTTGGTGGGGTCTAAACCTTCTCGAAATGGACCGAGGTTTGTCTAGTGGTTTGGTATACCCTAGACCACCGGTCAAATTCGGGTCATTTGGGCTCGTTTGGTACTCAAGCGGTTAACCCAACTCTAAAAGGCCTCCTTTAAGTTGGCCAACACCCCTTCAAAACAGCCCAATAACCCATCTAAGTCACCTCCATGCTCTCCTGGTTCGATCCCGATCGTGTGGGCTTCCCTCATTTGGACTCTCCTAGCTCCCCTTGCCTATTTAAAACCTCCCGAAAATCCGGGATCAATTCCACCCCAAACCCTAGCCCTTCCCTGGGCGGGCCGTGGCCCTTGGGGCAACCCGGCCGCCCCGCAACCCAGTGGAGCTGCCACGTGGCCGCCCCGCCCCCGGCGCCGCCGGGAGGCCAGATCCCCCGCCCGGGCAGCCAGCCCCGGGAACCCAGCCGCCCGCGCCTCCGCCCGGCGCCTCCCTGCCTCCTCCTCCGTGACCTCGGCGCCCGCCCGCCCGATCCGATCCGGCCGGCCCGATCCGATCTCGTTTCCCGCGTTGACTTCTCCCCTCCTAATATTTCTCCAAGTTATTTTTGCATCTAATGATTTAGTGGCATTTTAACGTCTTTGTAAATTCGTAGATCCATATTGGCGTATAATATGTCAAAATGTTCCCTTCGAAGAGTAGATCATTTCATCTCATTGCATCATTTTCATTTGAGCTCATCTTGATGCCCGAAATGCTGTTGGAAGAGTGCTATGTGATGTTATTTTTTAAATTTGAAGAACTTGCACTTTTTTATTTTGCCATGATTAATGTTTGCACCCTATGTATTTGAGTCCTACATGTGTTTTAAATATGCCATGCTATCTTTCGGGGTGTATGCCATGTATTTTTGTGATCTATGACATGAGTGTTACTTATTTTCTAGTCCTTTTTGGCTTATTATTGGGGTTTTGTTCTATCTTTGAGTAGATTCATGCCATGCCATGTTTTGCTATTTTAAGTTCCTGTGGTTTTTTCTGAACATTGCAACTTTGATCTTTTTTTGCCATGGCCTTTGATATTTTGTGCTCTTTTGCCATGCTTGTTTGAACATGTTATGATGTGAACTAGCCGTTAGTCAGTGCTCATCTTTTTGGAAATCATGTGTGATCCACTGCCATGTGCTTTGTTGATACATTTGGGTGCAATAGCCAATTAATTTTGCTTGCTAAAGTGGCATCATTGTTAATGGCAGATTTGGCCATTTCTTGTTTTGCTTGCCATTTGCAAACCGTGCATCCGATTCCGGTGATCTTTATATCGATTTAACCGAAATCATCTCATCTTTCAGTGGCATACTTGGTTTGCCAAGTTGATGCCTGGTTCATCATTTACTTTTGGGCGCACATAAGCATTGCATATCCATCATGCATATCATGTCATGTTTTGCATCATGTTGATTTGCATTGCCAAATGATTTATTTGGTTCCTTTGTTTGTGTTGTTGCTTTGGGTAGAGTCGGGGCGAAATGCGTGAAACGAGGAACCTGTTGAGAACCTTTACGAGGATCAAGCTTTAAACAACTCAGAAACATTGCGAGCAAGATGACCATACCCTCGAAATCACTTCTATCTTTGCTATGCTAGTTGCTCGCTCTTTTGCTATGCCTATCTGCGATGCCTACCACTTGCTATATCATGCCACCCATATTGCCATGTCAGCTAACCATCCTTTTCCAGAAAACCGTTGATTGGCTTATGTTACGCTTTGCTCAGCCCTCTTATAGCGTTGCTAGTTGCGGTGGCAAGTTTGTTCCTTGTTGGAACATGGAGATGTTGTTTTATTGGAATCATGTTTACTTGTTGGGGATATCACAATATATATCTGCTATAATTTCATCTATATACTTGGTAAAGGGTGGAAGGCTCGGCCTTATGCAGTGTTTTGTTCCCTCACCCTAGTTTCCGTCATACGGTGTTATGTTCCTTGATTTTGCGTTCCTTACGGTTGGGTGATTTATGGGACCCCTTGACGGTTAAGCTTTGAATAAGACTCATCGGCAAGGCCCAACTTTGGTTTTTACCATTTGCCACCTAAGCCTTTTCCCCGGGTTTCGCGAGCAGGGTCATCTTTATTTAACCCCGGACGATGCTCCTTGGCTTGGCCCGAACGAAGCAGGCGAGGGCCACCAGAGCACTTCGAGGCTGGTTTTACTGTAGCTGACCTATCGGTGTGCCTTGAGACGAGATATGTGCAGCTCCTATCGGGTTTGTCGGCCGTCGGGTGGCTTTGCTGGTCTTGTTTTATTCTGTCGAAATGTCTTGTAGTCGGGATTCGAGATTGATGGGTCTTCCGGTAGAAGGAATATCCTCGTTGACCGTGAGAGCTTATAATGGGCTAAGTTAGGACACCCTCGAGGTAATATCTTTGAAAGCCGTGCCTTGATTTATAGGCGGATGGGAATTTGTTAATGTCCGGTTGTAGAAAACCCAAAGTTGACCTCAATTAAAATACACATCAACGGCGTGTTATGTGTGATGGTCTCTTCTCTGGTCAGGAAGTGAACTCGATGTTGGAGTTATGTCGGCGTAAGTAGTTGGATCACTTCTTGATCACTACTAGTTTCCGCCGTGCTTTGCTCCTCTTCGCTCTCTTTGCGATGTAGCCACCATATATGCTAATCTTTGCGCAGCTCCACTTTACTACTCTGTCCTTCCTATTAGCTTAAATAGTCTTGATCTCGGGTGTGAGATTGCTGAGTCCCTGACTCACGAGATACTTCAAAAACAGTTCGGGTTCCGATGAGGCGGTCGGGTGACTCAGCAGCTCAAGTGGGAGTTCGGCGAGGCGTGAGTGCGTTACTATTGTCTTTTCGGATGATCGATGAGTGGTGCCCGGTTGGGCGATTAGGGGATCGTGTAGCATTTGGGGTATCTTCTTTTATTTTGGTTCCGTGGTGGACCTTGGTGTACTCGATTGATGGATGTTTATTTATGTATTGTGTGGCTGCATTGTAGCCAACTATGTATCTCTTTCCCTTATTTATTACATGGGTTGTGTGAAGATTACCTCATTTCGACATTGCTTTCAATGCGGTTATGCCTCTAAGTGTGCCTCGACCGTGGGAAATAAGCGCTTGGGCGGTTATTACAATCCCATCTCGGTGAGACCGAGATCCCTATCGGTAGAACCGATTTGCCTAGGGTTTGTGGCGTGGCTATGACATTTGGAATCGGTGGAGCGGATAGAAAGAATCGGTGAGACCGATTTTGGCTTTAGGTTTAGGTCATATGTGAATGTGAGAAATTAGCTGAGGGTTTGGGGCATATCACTAAGCACATGAAGCAAAGGCTCATTAAGCAACACCTCATCCCTCCTTGATAGTATTGGCTTTTCCTATAGACTCAATGTGATCTTGAATCACTAAAATATAAAATGAAGAGTCTTGAGCTTTTGAGCTTGAGCCAATCTTTGTCATTAGCATTTTGAGGGATCCACTTTCATCATCCATGCCATGCCATTCATTGAGCTTTCCTGAAATGTTCATCTTGGAATAGCATTAGCTCAATGAGCTATATGTTGTTATGAATTACCAAAACCACCTAGGGATAGTTGCACTTTCAATCACCCCTTTTGGTAATTGATGACAACATATAGATCAACCGACAAATGATAATAAGATTGAAAAACATAATTGCTTTGAGAAGTATGTGATAAGCAAGAGCTCCCCTAAATTTGTGCATAGTTTGATTTGCTTTGGACTACAAATGCACAAGGAATTAGGCTCATGGGTTACTCTTCCATGTCACATACATCTTGGTGGAGGCTCAAAATGATCGGATTGAATACATGCACTCATCACCAAGCACGTAAATGATCACATAGGATAGATAAGATAATATCATCAAACATGCATAAGTGTAGCTTATGATCAAACACATGATCATCAATGTCTCACAAACATAGTAACTCAAGCAATCAAAAGCAAACAAGTTTAAAAAACACCAAATCAAGAGAACAAAAGCAACACTCTCTCTCTAAGCCTATGATCTATACATTTTCTCCCCTTTGGCAACAAGTTACCAAAAGTTCATAGAAAATGCATAGTGCTAGATCGACTCTCGGGCTTGATCTTGGTGGTGGTGTCGGATAGCCAGGGCGAAGGCTTAGTTGAAGTAGATGGAGCTGGAGCTGGTGTAAGGTCTTTGGAGCTGGTGGCCTTGAGGTTGTAGCGTGCAGATTAAGTGGCTCGGTGTCGAGGCGGCACATCGGATGACCTCTGGGCTCTAGGCACTCGGCAAATGCATCGATTGTTGTTTTCCCTTCCTCTCTGCATGTCATCTGGTTGCTCCTGATTGAATCTCATTACTTTCCATCTAAGTCATAGAACTTTTGTTCCATGATTTTTCCAAGCTCTCGATATTGAGTGAGGTGGCAATCCCTTCTCAATCCTCGGTGTTGATGCTATTAAGTATCCAAGCTGCTCCTCTTGTTCTTCAAAATACTCGGATGCCTCCTCTTGAGTTGGCATCCGGCAGCCTTCTCCTTCCTTGCCTTCTCCTTCTTCTCTTGTGCTTGAACGGCGATGGATCATTCTCATTCATGACAACCTCATTGTCCTCAAAGTCTGGATAAATTGGAAAATGTTCTTTATCCAATAGATATTTCTGTGTCCATCTTTGAGTTAATCAACTCTGGATCGAGGGGCATATCCCAACTTCTTTTACGGTATCTGCAGTCCTCTTAATGGTTTCAACCATAAGGCTCATGACTTTGAATTTCTGTGGCACATCAAACAAATGCAACATGTTGATTGCATGCCCTCTAATCATGTTGTGGTCACCGGACTTAGGCGAGAAGTATGCCTTAAGATGCGTTGATAGTTGGCAACAGCGGAAGAAGTGGACTGATCCAAACTTATGTGTCTCAATGGGCGTATGCAGGATCTCCTTGTACATGTGTGCCATGGAATTGTGGTCCATTTTCTTCTTGGCCTATACATCAGGTCATCTTCATTCTCCTTTGGGGCATTTATCATTTGCCCTCCTCAACAGTTATGGTACCTTGTACCTTGAGACATCCACACTATCACGCCATCGGATAAAAATGCTTGTGGGTAGAACGCATGATAAGTTCATCGTTCCAGTTGGTGAGCTTTTGCCCAAAATCTGCAACTCCAACAACAAAACTGTCTTGCACTCCGAGGATAGTGCTCTACATTTTCTTTCATGTAGGTCATTCGACCCCTCATATCCACACACTATGGGCTTCTTATCCGTAGAATAGTCTCATAAAAGTCCTCTTGTTCCTTGGTGTGGAACACATTAGTCCCAGTTCTTCTCCTTGTGGAATATGGATCTGTCATCCTCCATAGCCTCAACCCCTTGTCTCTTGATCTTCATGTCCTCGTACAGGATGGGCATCATTGTGGTCAGGTATCTTGGGCTTGGCTTCCTCAAAACTTGTCCTTCTTCATCTTCTTCATCGGAACCTCGAGCCTTTGGGGCCTTGTTCTTTCAATTGGAATACTCCTGGTATTACTCTTTGGTGCAGACTTGGACTTGGGGCAGCTTTGGGTGCTTCCTTGGGCTTAGATGTAGCCCCGATCTTATACATCACCCATAAGCTTTGGTGCTTGGGTCTTTGGTGCAACAATCTCTTCTTCCTCTTCCATCATGGAAGGCTTCCCAATAACTCTTGTGGTCTTCTTGACCCTTTCCCTTTTCTTTCCCTTTGGGTGGCTCTTTGGGATCGGGCTTTTCAGAATTTGAGTTGATGCTCGACCTTTGGCATAGGTTTCCTCTTGGGGAACCTTCCTTTGAGTCCGGGCTTTGTGCTATGTCTTTGAGCCATCTTTTTGACCCTTCTTGGAGGTTGCCTCATCCTCTTGCCCTATAATCCTCATCTTAGTTGGGTTTTTTCTTCCTTTGCTTGGCAGCTTTGGCAAATTGCGGGTGCTCCCTGCCTTCATCTGAAGGTGGAGGGACTAGTGCCCTCACTCATGTTCCTCTCCTGACTGCTTTTCACTCAGTGCGACATCTTGCAAACAAATTTGACCACAGTGAAGAGTTATAGATGAGGTAGAGTGGATGAGCATCACAAAATGAGAGATTTTTGCAAAGAATGACCAAAAATTCAGTTTAATTTTCCACAGAAAGCATTGGATCAACGATTTTCAAACTCGGTGATAAAAGCGTTTGGAACCTAAACTAATGAACTTCGGTCGGACCAGTCGTTGATGGCAAGACTGCTAGGGTTTCCAAAAGTCCTAAAATCGGTCTCCCGATTAGCAATTCTGGTCGGCCGAGTCTCACTAGTGCAATGGCATAAGCCAAATCGGTGGGACCGAGTTTTTCAACTCGGTGGGTCGAGATGGTTTGGGAAACCAACCTAAATTTTGAATCAAAACTATTCTAAGGATTGCATTGATGGATAGGAGTGTTTCAATCTGGCAAGAATCAATAAGAACACAATGTCTTGGAGAAAAACCGGACGAGTCCATACCCTGTTTGGGGAGACTCCTCGGCTGCGAGGTTGAATTCCGTTGGGGTGGGCCAGGATAGGAGGCGGTGGCGGCAGAGGCCCGGAGACCCAGGAGAAGGAGCTATTCGGCGGGAAAGGTTGAAAATTTCAAATTTTGCCGTGACTATATAAGCCCGACCAATCGGTGTGCCGTGGAACAACTTGGTCCAATCGTTCGATTATTGCAACTTCGGTGTGACGAAGGTTCAAATCGGTTGCAGGTTGAAAACCTAGATCGACTTAGTGATCTCGGTAAGACCGAAATGGAAGAATCGGTCGGACCGAGAATCCAAAAGGTTTTGGGTTTAAGTCTATGACAATGGGGACTCAGTGCTCCTCACAAGTGGTTAATCGACTTGATCAAATTTTGTGATGTAGCATGAATAGAGTTTGAGGCAGAAAAGCATAGATAGCTAGAGAAGGTTCTTAGGCATTCTTGTCCATCCACTTGGCCAAAGAAAAAAGCCAATCAATCAAAACAACAAGTGGATGTCCTCGAATGAGTAAAGTATGCAACCAACATGCTCACACAATAAGATGGCAAATGAAATATGTGGCAAAGCATGCACAACCAATTCTAGCATCTATCAAACAATTGGCGATGACTAGGTCATCTATATATGAGTATATTGACTTAGAGTCAAATGATAGACATTTGATCATAGGTCATACTCATCGTTTAAGCTCAAGTGGGGTTACCACTTTTACATAACATTTATGTGTTCACATCATTAGAGTTGCTTTGACTCAATTCTTAGAGTTAAGCTCCCCTAGATGTGAGATCCCCCTAGAGGATGAACTAACCTTGGGTTTTGTCGATGATGACTTCATGTAGGTGTTGAAGATGTGGATGCTCAATGTTGATGTAGATCTTTTGGAGCAATCCTTTGGAGTGAGTTGCACAATACCTACATGGGTTAGTCCCCAAGGAACAAACAAGTATATCCATAGACATAGAGTGATGCACACACAAAATGATGTCCATGAAATCATTAGGTTACCTTGTCCCTTGCCTTACCAACATGAGGGTTTGTGACTCCTTGAACTAGTGCAAGATATGGAAGTTGATTGCACTTGTCCTTGCCATAATGATATGAGTGAAATATGTTGTGAGTCACCCTCAAGAACTCTCTAGTTCTTCTTCTTGGGATCCACATCATCTTGATGGGAATCCTTGGAGTTATAGTTGTACTTGATGAGTAGAACTTGGCGTAGTCTTGGGAATCCTTGACGAGACCTTAGGTGCTTCTTCAAATGCATCAATCTCTTCTTGAAGCTTGTCCTTGCCTTTGTTCTTGTGGTCTTGTGGTGGAAGATCATCTTGTGCTTGTGTTCCTTGAAGGAAGTAGGATCATACTTCTCTTGTTGAGGAACAAACTTCGTCTTGGGGTATTGATCTTCTTCCCACTCAACTCCATTGGCATTGAACTTTCGTTCAAAACCAACACCTTGATTCTTCCGGTGCCTTCCTTGCTTGCGTACAATTTCCTCGAATTGCTTACTCGGCAAGGCTCTTGTATACACCTTTCTCTATAATTCCTTCAATAAGCTATTTTCTTGCTCAAGTGTAACTTGCTAAGAGAATCATTAGTGGAATCAAGAGAACTACTAGAAGCAACAATATTGGTTATTTGTTATTGTTACTACTAGAGGAAGAATCTTTCTTGATCTTGTTACTAGACTTGACTTGAGGCATGTAAGTAGATAAGAGTAGCCTTGCAATGTAAGAAGAACTTTTTTACGGAGATCATCATTGATTGCTTTAAGAACTCATGCTCTTGCTCAAGATTGAGCTTTTCAAGCGTAACTTCTCATGAGCCCAAAAGTTCTCGATGATCTTGAAGATAGTTTCATGAGCTAACTTAAGAGTTTAGTTCTTTAGTTAGGCGCTCAATTTTCTCCTTATCATTTCATTCGTTTCAACTTGATTAGCATGATTAATTGACGTTTCATCATAGTATTCATCACTAGAGTTGTCAACAAGTAAATCATCATCACCTATCAAGTCATCTTCATCACTATTAAAATCAACATACTCGGTGTGTTACCTTAGGACCTTTGGCCATGAAGCATCTTCAATTCCTTCATTTGGTGACTCAAATATGTCGTGAGGTTGGTTGACACAAGTGCTGACCGGCAACACCTTCATCTTGAGTATGTTAGAATTAAAGATGATAGCTTTGTAAGTCGTCTAGTGCCTTAGTGTGGTGTGAAGACTTATAGGTTAAGGCTAATGCGTTTGTAAGTGTACACGGTCTATAAGTCTATGAGGAGTTTGATGTTTGAGAGAAAAGACCCCTAAAAATGAAGTTCTTGTTGAAGACTTTGATATTCGAAGACTTTAGAAGACTTTGAAAGTGAAGAAAAAATTGTGACCTTGAAGACTTGGTATTCATTTGAGAACATGAGCGTGAAGACTTTCATTTTCATTGTTTCATTTCTCTTTCTTGAGTCATAGGAAACACCGTCTTTATTAAAGGGGTGGGAAATACTAAGGAAAAATTTCCATGTGATGCTCAACTCAAGATCCTACACCTACCAATCCCTTGAGTGAAGCCTTTGGAAATCTCATACAGATTCAATCAATTTCTTGATGTGAGAGACGAATTCTTACAATTATTTGAGAATTTGATGCATGCGAGGTTAAATTCGCCAGTCTCTGGATTGCCTACGATGAGAACATGATAGCCACAGGATGGAGTTTCAAATTTCCGACCATTCTTGTCTTTCTGTTTTTTAAATATCTTATCCACCTACGGTCATATCATTGAAGGGCATTTATGTCTTTCATGTCGGGCTGCTCCTAGGCTATAAATAGCCGCCCCCTACAACCACTAGCTGGTTGGTGCTTTCGAGAAAACTTGACATTGTTTGAAACCATCCTCTGAGACTTTTGAAAATCATCAAGTGAGAAAAACCCCAAAATCAAACCCTACAAACCCAAAGTGATTGAGCATCACTGAAGAGATTGATCTGCGTATGGATCCGACGCTTGAAGGCATGCTTCTTCCGGAATGGTTGGCATCATGGTATAGAGCATCCAAGAGGAATTGTGGATCGTAGAGTGACCAAATCTGTGAAGGTTTGGAAGTGAACACCAGGTGATTGGACAGTGCATGTGACCTTAGTTCAAGGAGAATCTGGTGAGACTTGGTGTCACGGGCTGCGTGCTTTCGGTTGGGTGTCAGGAATTTGTGTGTCCTCGAGTTTAAATACTCGGCCGCTCCAACGGACGTACAAGCCAGGAATGCAGTTGGGCCCAGTCTAAATCATTGTCTTCACCAACCTTACTGGTTCTATCTCCTCAACCCTTTCATTTCCTCATTACTGCGTGTTGGTGTTTATTCATATCGTGTTTGAAGACTTTGGTGAAGACTTTCTCAATTTCTCAGTTCAATTTCTTTAGTCATTTGTCTTCATCTTGAGCTATCTTATTGTTTACGCTACGTACTCTTTGTTTGTCTTCATTTCATCATGATGACCATGCCGCGATACTGTATGCTTACTTAAGTACTTATTCATGCTTAGTAGTTCTTAGCTAAGAATTTCCTCACGGCAAATTCCTCATTGAAAATTCATAAAATCGCCTATTCACCCCCTCTAGTCGATATAATACTTTCAATTGGTATCGAGCAAGAGTACTCCCTTGTTACGTGTGATTTAGTTTAACCACCTGGAGTTTTAGTTATGTCGTATGAGTATGAAGAAAGTGACATGTCCTATCTTTGTGGTCTTGATTATCCCAAGTGGAAGGCCATGATGAGGAAGCGCCTCATGGCAATGGGCAATGACTTGGACCGTCACTGAAATTGGTCTTCTTGATCTATGCAAGGCGAACAGAGATGATATAGAAATACACTTTCGACTTGACATCATGGCGAAGGATATCATCTACATTCTGCCTATCTAGAGATGAATTCAAGCGCATTATGCATCTGCAATCTGAAGCTTATCGGGACCGAATCTCCGGCGTCTATGAAGGTCATCGAGACCCGTCATGATCCTTGGTTTGAGGACTTCGAGGAATCTCTCGGCGATGACTTTGAACCAGAATCATCATCTTCGCATCATGTCTCATGGCAAAAGGTGTCGAGGTAAGATGTTCCTCATCTGAATTTAGTGTCTATGAATCGATGATGGATCGATGATGATATTGAACCTAGCTATACCAAACTTGTTTGTTGCAAACAACAACATGCCTTGCAAGGTTCAAAACATGCTAGATAAGAGTGATGATATGTTAGGTGAAGAAATGGATCGCACTAAGCTACTGATGAAAATCTTGGAGACTTGATCTAGTTTGAGCACCTTCAAGGTCATCATAACACTCTCTTATCGATCATGAAAACTTTCTTATGAATTTCTTCAAAAGCAAGATCTTGAAGCTAAAGTGAATTATGAAGATCTTGGGGAAGGGCGCGATTCATTACTTGCTCAACAAATCAAGCGCTTCTCAAGAAGAATTTGTTCCTCCATGCTTAAGTGCATTGAGCGTGAATCGCTAATTCTTCACACGGATGTTCAAATGCTTCAATTGTACAAATTCTTCACACCTCTGCTATGTCACTAATTCCTCATCTCGGGACATTGCTAGTATCGGCTGATCACGAGGGCTGAAGGTGTATATAGCGAGGCATGTACAAAAAGCCTCAAAAGACTTGAGACTCTTTGTGATGTGCTTAAAAAGCGGATCCTCACAGGAACCCTAGGAAAGAGGTATTGCCTTTGAGAGGAAATTCAATGCTGATGGAACATATTGGAAGCTTGGCGGTATCACAAAACCTCATGGGTTGCTGCAAAGGGACCTCCAGTTGATCCATCTAACTTATCTGGCTTTACATGCGAATCTCCTCATTCTTGATGAGTCATTTGACTCAACTATAAACTGTTCAAAAATCAGAATGGTGAAGTATTTGCTAGATATGTTGGCACTAAGCTGAGGCAGTTCCCCTATGAAGAAAATCTGGGTTCCCAAAGTGCCTTGAAAGTCTTGGTGAATGTCCTCATGACACCACAGTGAAGAATAACAACCCAGATCAAATTCTTCATATGGACCAAATTCTTCATATGGATCCAAGTCCTCATACGGACCAAATTCCTCACATGGATCAAATCTCTCAAAGGATCAAAGTCCTCATATGATTATCATCGTGCTAATAACTCTGTTTTTAGGTAGAGCTAAGGGCTATGAATATGTGCATTATTCTTCAAACCAATATGTTCATAAGTCCTCGAAGAATTTCTGCCTTATTCATATGCTTACCTAACCCTCTTATGTGAAACGAAATGGATTGGCCTCTATGCCACCATTCTCATATGGTGCTTTCATGAGTGATGAACTCTTTGCCACCTTGAGATGTGGGTGGTGAATAAAAGAACTAACCTCTTCTGCAGGTCAGGTCTCGGGCGTGCATTGAGCGTCTGAGAAGAATTTCTTTGAGGGCACGACAAAATGCAGATGGGCCTTGAGCTAATCATGATGAAATGAACTTCCATTTCACGTCCTCATCTTGCTTATCATTATCTTGGTGATGAAATTCATCGATGAACTTGATATCATATTCTTCAGCGATGAAGTATGTGAGATT
>JAHIAM010013632.1:0-14140 GCA_021605205.1 Aegilops longissima
TGTCCATGATCCACTCTGGATTACTTTGGTACCTTCCGCTTATTGCTAAGCATCGTCGTCGTACACAGCATTGCATAATGATAGAGCCTATGGCTGAAGCATAGGAACATCTTTCATTTCTCTCTATCTTTTTGTGGTCGGGCATTGAGTCGACTCAATTTCACACTTATGTCTGGTAAAATCCTTTCTTTGCATCCATTTGAACTTTTCAAAACTTTATCAAGGTATGTGCTTTGTGAAAGTCAATCAAGCGTCTTGATCTATCTCTATAGATCTTGATGCCCAATATGTAACACTTCACGAGGTCTTTCATTGAAAACTTTTATTCAAGTATCCTTTTATGCTATCCAAATTCTATATCATTTCCAATCAATAATATGCGTCCACATATAATATCGAAATGCTGAGCTCCACTCACTTTCTTGTAAATCTGAGCTTCTCCAAAAGTGCATATAAAACCATATCTTTGATCACACTATCAAGCGTTTATTCAATTCGAGGCTTGCACGGACCATAAATTGATCATTGGAGCTTGCACACTTTGTTAGCACCTTTTGGATCAACAAAACCTTCTGGTTGCATCATATACAACTCTTCTTCTAGAAATCCATTCAAGAATGCAGTTTTACATCCATTTGCCAAATTTCATAATCATAAAATGCAGCAATTGCTAACATGATTGGACAGACTTAAGCATCGTCTCGGGTGAGAAGTCTCATCGTAGTCAACCCTTGAACTTGTCGAAAACCTTTCGCAACAAATCGAGCTTTATAAACGAGTTACATTACCATCAGCGTCGGTCTTCTTCTTAAAGATCCATTTATTCTCAATAGCTTGTTGATCATCGGGCAAGTCAACCAAAGTCCATACTTTGTTCTCATACATGGATCCCATCTCAGATTTCATGGCTTCCAGCCATTTTGCGAATCTGGGCTCACCATCGCTTCTTCATAGTTTGTAGGTTCGCCATGGTCAAGTAACATGACTTCGAGAATAGGATTACCGTACCACTCAGTGCGGATCTTACTCTAGTTGACCTCGTGAGATTCGGTAGAAACTTGATCTGAAGTTTCATGATCAATATCATTAGCTTCCTCACTTATTGGTGTAGTTGTCACGAGGCCGGTTCTTGTGATGAACTATTTTCAATAAGGGAGCGAATCTGATTATCTCATCAAGTTCTACTTTCCTCCCACTCACTTCTTTCGAGAGAAACTCTTTTCTAGAAAGGATCCGAATTTAAGCGAAAATCTTGCCCTCGAGATCTGTGATAGAAGGTGTACCCAATAGTCTCTTTTGGGTATCCTATGAAGACACATTTCTCCGATTTAGGTTCGAGCTTATCTGGTTGAAGTTTCTTCACATAAGCATCGCATGACCCCAAACTTTAAGATCGACAACTTTGGTTTCTTGCTAAACCATAGTTCATAAGGTGTCGTTTCAGCGGATTTTGATGGTGCCCTATTTAGCGTGAATGCGGCCGTCTCTAAAGCATAACCCCAAAGCGATAGCGGTAAATCAGTAGAGACATCATAGATCGCACCATATCTAGTAAAAATGCGATTCTGACGTTCGGACACACCATTTCGTTGTGGTGTAGCGAATGGCGTGAGCTGCGAAACTATTCCGCATTGTTTCAAATGCAGACCAAAACTCGTAACTCAAATATTCTCCTCCACGATCAGATCGTGAAATTTTATTTTCTTATTACGATGATTTTCCACTTCACTCTCTAATTCCTTGAACTTTTCAAATGTTTCAGACTTATGTTTCATCAAGTAGATATACCCATATCTGCTCAAATCATCTGTGAAGGTGAGAAAATACTTGATACCCATGGCGTGCCTCAACATTCATTGGACCACATGAAGGAAATATGCCTAGAGGCAATAATAAAGTTATTATTTATTTCCTTATTTCATGATAAATGTTTATTATTCATGCTAGAATTGTATTAACGGAAACATAATACATGTGTGAATACATAGACAAACATAGTGTCACTAGTATGCCTCTACTAGACTAGCTCATTAATCAAAGATGGTTATGTTTCCTAACCATAGACATGTGTTGTAATTTGATTAATGGGATCACCATGGAGAATGATGTGATTGACATGACCCATTCCGTTAACTTAGCACTTGATCGTTTAGTATATTGCTATTGCTTTCTTCATGACCTATACATGTTCTGTAACTATGAGATTATGCAACTCCGTTTACGGAGGAACACTTTGGTACTACCAAGCGTCCTACATGCTGGGTGATTATAAAGGTACTACAGGTGTCTCCAAGGTACATGTTGGGTTGGCGTATTTGAGATTAGGTTTTGTCACTCCGATTGTCGGAGAGGTATCTCTGGGCCTTCTCGGTACTACATCATATAAGCCTTGCAAGCATTGCAACTAATAAGTTAGTTGCGAGATGATGTATTCTGGAGCGAGTAAAGAGACTTGCGGTAATGAGATTGAACTAGGTATTGGATCAGCGATCGAATCTCGGGTAAAGTAACATACCGATGACAAAGGAACAAAGTATGTTGTTATGCGGTTTGACCGATAAAGATCTTCGTAAAATATGTAGGAGCCAATATGGGCATCCAGGTTCGCTATTGGTTATTGACCAAGAATAGCTCTAGGTCATGTCTACATAGTTCTCGAACCGTAGAGGTCCATGCAACAAGGTTCGATGGCGGTTATATTATGAGTTTATGAGTTTTGATGTACCGAAGGAGTTTGGAGTCCGGATGAGATCGGGGACATGACGAGAGTCTCGAAATGGTCGAGGCGTAAAGATCGATATATTGGACGACTATATTGGAGTTGGAAAGGTTCGAATGATTCTGGTATTTTGATCTGGGAGAGTTACGGAATTCGCCGGGAGAAGTATTGGGCCTTATTGGGCCCTGCAGAAGAGAGGGGGCTGCCTAGGGCAGGCGCGTGCCCCAAGGCCTAGTCCGGATTGGACTAGGGAGAGACGCATCCCCTTCCTCTCTCCTCTCCTACTAGGAAAGGAGGTCCTACTCCGGTGGGAGTAGGACTCCCCCTAGTCGCCTCCTCCTAGGCTGGCCACCTTCTCCCTTGCTCCTTTATATCTGAGGGGAGGGGCACCCCATGACACACAAGTTGATCTCGGATCGTTCCTTAGCCGTGTCGGTGCCCCTTCCACCATATTCCACCGGTCATATCGTCGCGGAGCTTAGAAAGCCCTGCGCGTGAAGTCATATCGTCCGGAGCTTAGGCGAAGCCTGAGTCGGTGGAGCATCATCACGTCCTGCGCCGTCGTCTTGTGGAACTCATCTACGCTTTGCTGGATCGGGCCGGGATCGTCATCGAGCTGAGCGTGTGCTGAACTCGGAGGTGCCGTCGTTCGGTACTTGGATCGGTCGGATCGTGAAGGCGTCGACTACATCAACGCGTTGTTATCGCGCTTCCGCATTGGTCTCGAGTGCGTGGACATACACTCTCCTCTCGTTGCTATGCCATCACCATGGTCTTGCGTGTGCGTAGGAATTTTTTGAAATTACTCGTTCCCCAACTACCAAACATCGTATGTATGATTTCCAACAAATCCTTTGCTCGCTCCATAGTTAGGAGAGCGGCGTTTTAGTCATCTTGCCCATGAGGCACGGTTCATAAGTACCAAGTGATTCATAATCAAGTGATTCAAAAGTCCATCGTATGGAGTTTCTTCATGCGTTTTACACGATATGACCCAAGCGGCGATGCCACAAATAAGTTGCATTATCATTATCAACTCTGTATCTTTTGGTTTCAACACTATGAATATGTATTACTACTATCGAGATTCAATAAAATAGACCACTCTTCAAGGGTGCATGACCATAAAAGATATTATTCATATAAATAGAACAACCATTATTCTCGACTTAAATGAATAACCGTCTAGCATCAAACAAGATCCAGATATAATGTTCATGTACGCTGGCACCAAATAACAATTTTTAGGTCTAAAACTAATCCCGATGGTAGATGTAGAGGTGGCGTGTGACCGCGATCACATCATTGTGGAACCATTTCCGCGCCGTCACCTCGTCCTTAGCCAATCTTAGCTAAATCCGTAGTTCCTGTTTGAGTTGCAAATATTAGCAGAACCGTATCAAATACCAGGTACTCTGCGGTATTAGTAAGGTACACATCAATAACATGTATATCACATATACCTTTGTTCACCTTGCCATCCTTCTTATCCGCCAAATACTTGGGGCAGTTCCGCTTCGATGTCGATCGCTTGCGGTGAAGCACTCGTTTCAGGCTTAGGTCCGGACTTGGGTTTCTTCTCTTGGCAGCAACTTGTTTGCTGTTCTTCTTGAGATTCCTTCTTCTTCCTTTGCCCTTTTCTTGGAACTGGTGGTCTTGTTAACCATCAACACTTGATGCTCCTTTTGATTTCTACCTCCAGCGGCTTTTAGCATTGCGAAGAGCTCGGAATAGACTTGTCCATCCCTTGCATATTATAGTTCATCCGAAGCTCTTGTAGCTTGGTGGCGATGATTGAAGAATTCATCAATGACACTATCATCGGAAGATTAACTCCCGGTTGAATCAAGTGATTATTATACCCAGACATTTTGAGTATGTGTTCCTTGTGAACTATTTTCCTCCATCTTGCAGCTATAGAACTTATTGGAACTTCATATCTCTCAATCCGGGCATTTGCTTGAAATATTAACTTCAACTCTGGAACATCTCATATGCTCCATGACGTTCAAAACGTCGTTGAAGGCCAGTTCTAAGCCGTAAAGCATAGCACGCTTGAACTATCGAGTAGTCATCACTTTGCTCTGCGAGGCGTTCTTAACGTCGTCGATTGCATCTGCACAGGCACTGGCACCGGCGGTGCTTCGGGCGTAATTCTTACATGCAGCAATGAGGATAATCCTCGATTACGGACCCGATCCGTGCAATTGCTACCATCATCTTTCAACTTTGCTTTCTCAAGAGCGCATTAAAATTCAACGGAACAACGACACGAGCCATCTATCTACAGTAAACATAGACAAGCAAAATACTATCGGTACTAAGTTCATGATAAATTTAAGTTCAATTAATCATATTACTAAAGAACTCCCACTTAGATAGACATCTCTCTAGTTATCTAAGTGATTATGTGATCAAATCAACTAAACCATGTCCGATCATCACGTGAGATGGAGTAGTTTCAATGGTGAACATCACTATGTTGATCATATCTACTATATGATTCACGTTCGACCTTCGGTCTCCGTGCTCGAGGCCATATCTGTATATGCTAGGCTCGTCAAGTTTGACCTGAGTATTCGCGTGTTCAACTGTTTTGCACCGTTGTATTTGAGCGTAGAGCCTATCACACCCGATCATCACGTGGTGTCTCGGCACGAAGAACTTTATAGCGGTGCATACTCGGGAGAACACTTCTTGATATTTAGTGAGAGATCATCTTATAATGCTACTGTCAATCAAAGCAAAATAAGATGCATAAAGGATAAACATCACATGCAATCAATATAAGTAATATGATATGGCCATCATCATCTTGTGCTTGTGATCTCCATCTCGAAGCACCGTCGTGATCACCATCGTCACCGGTGCGACACCTTGATCTCCATTGTAGCATTGTTGTCGTCTCGCCAACTATTGCTTCTCGACTATCGCTCTGCTTAGTGATAAAGTAAAGCAATTACATGGCGTTTGCATTTCATACAATAAGCGACAACCATATGGCTCTGCCGATTGCCGATAACTTCGGTTACAAAACATGATGATCTCATACAATAAAATATAGCATCACGTCTTGACCATATCACATCACAACATGCCCTGCAAAAACAAGTTAGGCGTCCTCTACTTTGTTGCTGCAAGTTTTACGTGGCTGCTACGGGCTGAGCAAGAACCGTTCTTACCTCGCATCAAAACCACAGCGATAGTTTGTCAAGTTGGTGCTGTTTTAACCTTCGCAGACGAGGCGTAGCCTTCAGTTCAACTAAAGTGAGAGAGCGGACACCGCGGTCACCTTTAAGCAATGAGTGCTCGGCGGTGAAACCAGTCTCGCGTAAGCGTCTGCGTAATGTCGGTCCGGGCGCTTCATCTCACAATACCGCCGAACCAAGTATGACATCTTGGTAGCGGTATGACTTATATCGCCCACAACTCACTTGTGTTATACTCATGCATATGACATCAACGCATAAAACCAGGCTCGGATGCCCTTGTTAGGGAGCGTAGTAATTTCAAAAATTCCTCGCTCGCAAGATCATGGTGATGGCATGCGAGAGGAGAGTGTATGTCCACGTAACCTCGTGAACCGTGGCGAGGCGTTATAACAAGCGGTTGATGTAGTAAATGCGTCTTCACGATCCGACCGATCCAAGTACCGAGCATACGGCACCTCCGAGTTCAGCACGTTCAGCTCGATGGCGATCCCGAACTCCGATCCAGCAAAGCGTCGGGGATGAGTTCCGTCGGCCGACGGCGTGGTGGCGATGATGATGCTCTCGGCGGGCTTCGCCTAAACTCAGCGACGATATGATCGAGGTGGAATATGATGGAGGGGCACCTGCAGCTAAGGCGATCCGTAGATCAACTTGTGTGTCATGGGGTGCCCCCCGTATATAAAGGAGGAGGGAGGTGCGGCCGGCCCTCCTAGGTGCGCTGGAGGTCCTACTCCCACGGAGTAGGACTCCCCCTCTTGTGTTGGAGAAGGAAGGGAGGGGGAAGAGGAAGAGGCGCGCCCCCTCTCCTGTCCTATTCGGACTAGGGGAGCGTGACTGCCTGCAGCGACCTCCTCTTCTCCCTTATGGCCCATAGGCCCAACATCCCGGGAGGTTCAGTAACCCGGTGTTAGGAAAATTCCGATTTCATCGGAACCATTCCGATATCAAATATAGGCTTCAATATATCAATCTTTATGTCTCGACCATTTGAGACTCCTCGTCATGTCCGTGATCACATCGGGACTCGAACAAACTTGGTACATCAAAACTTATAAACTCATAATAATGTCCGTACGTTAAGCGTGCGGACCCTCGGGTTCGAGAACTATGTAGACATGACCTAGAACTATTCTCGGTCAATAACCAATAGCGAACCTGGATGCCCATATTGGTTCCTACATATTCTTGAAGATCTTTATCGGTCAACCGCATAACGACATCGTTGTTCCTTTGTCATCGGTATGTTACTTACGAGATTGATCGTCGGTATCAATACCTAGTTCAATCTAGTTCTGCAAATCTCTTTACTCGTTCGTAATACATCATCTCACACTAACTTATTAGTTGCAATGCTTAAGGCTTATGTGATGTGTATTACAGAAACCTAGAATACCTCTCAGAGCAATGGAGTGACAAAACCTAATCTCGAAATCGCCAACCCAACATGTACCTTTGGAGACACTGTAGTACTCCTTTATAATCACCCGATTCGTTGTGGCGTTTGGTAGCACCAAAGTGTTCCTCCGTAGCGGAGTTACATAATCTCATAGTTACGAGGAACATGTATAAGTCATGAAAAGCAATAGCAATATACTAAGCGATCAAGTGCTAGGCTAACGGAATGGGTCATGTCAATCACATCATTCTCCTAATGATGTGATCCCATTAATCAAATGACAACACATGTCTATGTTTGGAAACATAACCATCTTTGATTAATGAGCTAGTCAAGTAGAGGCATACTAGTGACTATATGTTTGTCTATATATTCACACATGTATTATGTTTCGGTTAATACAATTCTAGCATGAATAATAAACATTTATCATGATATAAGGAAATAAATAATAAATTTATTATTGCCTCTAGGGCATATTTCCTTGATGCTTGGTGTTGGTATTGCATCTTGCTAGCGCTATCCTCTCCGATGCAAAAGCGGGTCATGAGGCTTATTAGTGCAGCCATGGTTCTCGGCTTCTCCTGGACGAGGTGTCAGGTGAGCCATTAGTCTCGGACGTTGTGTTTGAAAGCTGCTAAGGCTTGCGTCGGACAATCGACTATTTGGTTCTTTTGGTGAGAACCTGTTCCGAATTTGGGCTGACTCTCCGGGTTGTTGAGTTATATGAATTAAATCGTGCATCCGGAGGCGGACATAAGTCCCTTGAAAATTTGCGAAAAGCATCCTCGAGCTCTTCCCAACTTCAATGGTATTTTGGGGAGGCTTTTGAGCCAATGCGGGCTGGCCCTTTGAGCTTGAGGGTAAGTATTTTATGGCGTGGAGATCATCTCCTCTAGCCATGTGTATTGGAGGATGTAGTCCTCAATCCAGACTCGAGTGCTTGTTCCGTCGTATGCCTCTATGTTTCAGGCTTGAATCTTGGAAATTCATGATCCAGCACCTCATTAGTGAAACATAGGTGCGTGGCGCCCTATTTGGGTGTGCCATGATGTTGGATATTTGGCGTGTTGTATTGCGAGAACTTGTTTCCTTGGCCGTAGATAGATCTAGCTGGGCCATCCTTTTAGTCTGAATCCTTATGCGGATCGCGTGGGCTTGTGTCTTGCGCTTGCGCTCTCTGTTTCGTGGGGTCATCCATCCGACCAGGTGGCCTTCTTGCTTTTTGATTGTGGGGCTCTCGACCTCCTCATCAAATTGGCGATAGTTTTCTCTTTGGGTAGCTCTTTGTTGTTTTGTCGCCGTATTTGTCTCGGTGTTGAATACTTTGCTCCATTTGATTCGAGTGCATCTTCCGCTGTTTTGAGCTTTACGCTTCCTTTTTAGGCTACAGCGCAATGGCGGCGAGCCTTTGTGGAGGTTCTTCTGCTCCAACAATTTGTCCGTGAATCGTTGAGTTATTATCTTCTGAGGGCGGGTTGTTTATCCAAGTTGTCCTGCTCGGATGGTTGCTCGATAGCATGTTAAATATCCACGGTTCGCCTGCTCTATGGCTGGGTTTTTGTCGGCGGGACTTGGTGCGGCGTTCGTTGCCGTTTGATGCTTTTGAGGATTTTCGCTTCGTAGTGTCCGTTGTTCCTCGTCGTCAATTCCTTTAGGTGTATCCACCATGTATACATCATGGGATGAGTAGTTGTCGATATCCTATAGGTGCTGGTTCATGGTTTCCCCTACATGTCGTCCATCTTGATCGATGCCTTGGTCGAAATCAAGCACGTCGTGTAAGCTTTCGATGGCTACAAAGTGGGTGGTGGGTGGGCGTTGAATTTCTCCGTCGTCGCATCCCAACCTTCTGACCGTAGTCGGCCAGGGCTCTCGATAAAGAGAGACTTTAGTGATTTCAAGATGTCGCCAAAGGCGAGTCTGAAAGATGTCGCGGCGTGAACTCCATGACGGCGTCGGATTCGATCGGCGAGGCGGAGGTTGAGTCGGAAAAGTCCGACACCTTGGAGTCACGGTCTTTGCAAGGACAGGGATGGAGTTCGGCTCAACTGCCGTTGAGATCGTAGCCCAGGCGGTGTCAACCACTCGTCCTCGATCGGGGACTTCGGCTCCGAGCTAAGGAGTCGGGCCGGACGCAGATCTGACCTCGAGCCTTGTCCGTGCGAGCTAGATCGTGCCATCGAGGAGCGGTCTGGCGCTTGGCGTGGCTCGAATCCGTCGAAGATCAAGTATCCGCGGATGTCGGCCGTGTAGTTCAAACTCCCAAATCTGACGATGGCGGGCGTAGCTTCGATCTTCTCGATGGCCAGTGAATTGGCCCGATTGCAAAACCACGAATCGAAGATCTGTCGGGAAAAGTCTCACCCGGACCGTCGTTGTTGATGATCGAAGGAACCATCGGGCCTATAGGTGGCGACGAGAGGAACTCTCAATGAAAGCACCAATGTCGGTGTCAAAACCGCGGATCTCGGGTAGGGGTCGACTGCGTCTAAGCGGATGGTAACGAGACAAGGGACACGATGTTTTTACCAGTTGGGCCCTCTCGATGGAGTAATACCCTACTCCTGCTTGATTAATATTGATGATATGGATAGTACAAGAGTAGATCTACCACGAGATCGAGGCTAAACCTAGAAGCTAGCCTATGGTATGATTGTTGTTATCCTCTGGACTAATACCCTTGGTTTATATAGACACGAATAGGTTAGGGTTACAGTCGATTACAATGGTAGGAGATCTACATATCCGTATTGCCAAGCTTGCCTTCACGCCAAGGAAAGTCCCATCCGGACAGGGCAAGTCTTCAATCTTGTATCTTCATAGTCTAGGAGTCGCCAAGATGATAGTTGGCTATCCGGACACCCCTAGTCGAGACTCCCTCACTCCTCGTCATGGACGCCGGGATGATGAAGATGGCCGGAGGATTCCCCCTCCGTGAGGGTGCGACAGGTCTAGATTGGTTGTGGCTCAGAGGCTTGCGGCGGTGGAACTCCGATCTAGGTTATGTTAAGGGGTTTGTATATATAAGATGTTTGGCGTCGGGAACAAGTCGGGAGGTGCCCAGTGGTCCACGAGGAGCGGCCCCCCCTCATGAGGCCGGGACTCTTTTGGCCCAACTCTTTTACTCCGGGTCTTCTTTTGGTCCATAAAAATTCAAATGGCCGTCAATTGGACTCCATTTGGTATTCCTTTTGTGTAAAACTCAAAAACAAGGAAAAAGCGGCCTTCTTGGGCTCTAGGTTAATAGGTTAGTCCCAAAATCATATAAAATAGCATATAAAACATCCTAGATGGATAATATAATAGCATTGAACAATAAAAATTATAGATCGTTGGAGGCGTATCAATGAACCTGACGCATTCCGTTGCCTCGATGAACACGGCACGGCGGTTTCTCCGTTCCGATCCAGCCATGTACACGAGCCCTGGCCGTCGTGTTCTGTGATGGCGTTCGAGACCCCACCATATTACGTGCGTGGCGTATTCTGTCTTGCACCCTGCGTTGTGCGTGCGTGTACCGCGATATTAGCGGGACTGCGTGACATGCTACATGCGGCGCCTCTACTACGACCCGTGCCCTTCCTTACGGTCACGGTTCATCCACAGCCTGCGACAGACCGATCGACCGGTATGTGCGTACGTTCGCGACGAATACAGCGCTACATCGCCGACCGGTGGGTCTCGTATCGGCACTTCCTTCGCGGCGAAGATGTAGTTGGTGGGTCCCGGTCGGGAATCATTCTTTTTGCCGTAATATGGATGCACTTCCTTGCATGCGAAGATGTAGCTGGTGGGTCCGGCGATCGGAACATTTTTCATGAAATCGGTGGCCCGACCGGTGGGTCCCTTTGTCAAGTGGAGGAATCATTATTTTCGCGTAATAAGAGCACTTCCTTACTCGGCCATGGACCCGGTTCGGCCTCTCACGTCTAGTACTCTTCGATGGAAGTCGTTCCTTGACCACGTTGACCCCGCTGAGAGCACCGAGGCGGTGGGCGCGCGAGCCTAGGATGGGGCGGACGGGCCGGGAAAGGCACGCGTGGAAGCCCCAGCGGAGAAATACGAGGTTCATTGGTTCGACTCGGTGTGAGGCTAACGTTGCGCAGAATAATAGGGGTGTGGGTGAGTAGAGGATGGCGGCGAGTGGGAGTAGTGAGGCGGCGGGCCTCGCAACATCCTGACCGACCATGGGAGGACGAACGCAGCGTCACAACAAGCGGCTGGTTTAGGCGTTTGAAGCAAGAAGGCGAGAGGTTGAAGAAGCAATCTGGTAGTTGGATGGACATCGTCGGTCACTAGAGCTAGAATCGTTCATATTGACTAAGTTAACAAAGCCCTCCGTCCCGTCAACTTAGTAGGCCCACAAGTCAGCCTCCCACTATGGTGGGTCCCGGTGGGTGATATGTGGGTGGACCGGTGCTTGGGTGTTGTTCTTACTTGAACAAGCATCCCACTTATGATTAACCTCTATTGCAAGCATCCTAACTACAACAAAAATATTAAGGTAAACCTAACCATAGCATGAAACATATGGATCCAAATCAGCCCTTAGAAGCACGCATAAACTAGGGTTTAACACATCACTCTAGCAACCCATCATCTACTTATTACTTCTCAATGCCTTCCTCTAGGCCCAAATAATGGTGAAGTGTTATGTAGTCGCGTTAGATAACACCACTAGAGGATAGACAACATACATATCATCAAAATATCGAGCGAATACCAAATTCACATGACTACTAATAGCAAGACTTCTCCCATATCCTCGGGAACAAGCGTAACTACTCACAAAGCATATTCATGTTCATAATCGAGGGGTATTAATATGCATATAGGATCTGAACATATGATCTTCCACCAAATAAACCAACTAGCATCAACTACAAGGAGTAATCAACACTACTAGCAACCTACTAGTACCAAACCGGACTTGGAGACAAGAATTGGATACAAGAGATGAACTAGGGTTTTGAGAGGAGATGGTCTTGGTGAAGATGTTGATGGAGATTGTCGTCTCCCGATGAGAGGAGCATTGGTGATGATGTTGGCGATGATTTCCCCTCCGGAAGTGTCCCAGCGAACAGCTCTGGGAGCCCTAGATTAGTTCCGCCAAGGTTCCGCCTGTGGCGGAGTTTAAATCGAAAGGCTGCTTATGATTTTTCCTCGAGAAAGACCTCATATAGCGAAGATGGGCATCGGAGGGCCAGGGGCCACGAGTAGGGCGCCAGGAGGTGCGCCCCACCCTCGTGGCAGTGGGGGCCTCGTGAACTTCTTCCGATGGATATTTTTATTATTTCCCAAAATGACTTTCGTGGAGTTTAGGACTTTTGAGTTGTGCGAATAGGTCTCTAATATTTGCTCTGTTCACGGAATTCATTTGGCATTCTCCTCCTTATGTAAACCTTGTAAAATAGGAGAGAATAGGCATAAGTATTGTGACATAACATGTAATAACAACCCATAATGCAATAAATATCGATATAAAAGCATGATGCAAAATGAGTATCAACTCCACCAAGCTTAGACCTAGCTTGTCCTCAAGCGAAGCCGATAATGATAAATATGTCCCCATGTTTAGAGGTAGAGGTGTCGATAAAAAATAAAATACTGGACATGAAGGCATCATGATTATTCTCATAACAGCAACATATATAGATAATGTCATATGATTGCTTATGTTCAAGTAATAATCCATTCACAATGCAGTACAACCATAAACTTTATTGAAAACCAACAAACTATAATCTCAGTCATTGAAGCAATTGCAATTTATCATAACATCGAGAAAGAGTCTATGTCGAGCTTAATAGCAAGTCCACATACTCAACTATCATTTAGTCTTTCATAATTGCTAACACTCACGCGATACTTGTGGTTCGGAGTTTTAATGGACAGAAGAAAGATGGGCTTATAGTTTGCCTCCCAACCTTTTACCTCAAGGGTAATGTCAACAATAATAACTCATGCCCCCACATCCAATTAGATATATCAATCGGATCTTTCCAACACCTGCTTGCCAAAGGATAAAATGTAAAAAGGAAGGTGAAGATCACCATGACTCTTGCATAAGATAGAGGATAAAAATAGAAGATAGGCCCTTGCAGAGGAAGCAAGGGTTGTCATGCGCTTAAGGGTTGGATGCACAAAAGCTTAATCGAAAACGTCACTTTATATTGCCTTGTGATATGAACCTTTATTATGATCAGTCGCTTTTATTTCTTCCACATCACAAGATCATATAAACTTATTTCTCCCACACCAATCAATCATACATATTTAGAGACAATTTTTATTGCTTTGCACCGATGACAACTTACTTGAAGGATCTTACTCAATCCATGGGTAGATATGGTGGACTCTCATGGCAAAACTGGTTTAAGGGTTTTGGAAGCACAAGTAGTATCTCTACTTGGTGCTGAGAATTTTCTAACATGAGGGAAAGGCAAGCTCAACATGTTGGGAGATCCATGACAATATACTTTATCTCAGATATAAGAAAACATAACCCATTACATTGTCTTCCTTGTCCAACATCAACTCTTTAGCATGTCATATTTTAATGAGTGCTCAAAATCATAAAAGATGTCAATAATAGTATATCTATATGTGAAACCTCTCTTCCCTTATTACTTCCTATTAATTGCAGCGATGACCAAAACTATGTTTGCCAACTCCCAACAACTTTCAATCATCATACCCTTTCTATGTGAAGTCATTACTCTCAATAAGATCAATATGAACTCTTTGTTTCTTTTATTCTTTCTCCTTTTATTTTATTCACTCAAGATCATGGCAAAATAATCGCCCTTG
>JAHIAM010013633.1:0-15072 GCA_021605205.1 Aegilops longissima
TCCGCTAAGTATCTGGGCAGTTCCGCGGTGGCCCTTCCTTTGCAATAAAGCACTCATCTCCGGCTTGGGTCCATTCTTTGACTTCTTCCGGCAACTTGCTTGCACGGCGGCAACTTATCCTTGCCGTCCTTCTTGAAGTTCTTCTTACCCTTGCCCTTCTTGAACTTAGTGGTTTTATTAACCATCAACACTATGTTCTTTCTTGATTTCAACCTCTGCTGACTTCAGCATTGAGAATACTCGAGAATGGTCTTCACCATCCCTGCATATTGTAGTTCATCCACGAAGCTCTTGTAGCTTGGTGGGAGCGGACGAAGGATTCTGTCAATGACCACCTCATCCGGGAGGTTAGTGTCCAGCTTGGACAGGCGGTTGTGCAACCCGGACATTTTGAGTATGTGCTCCTTGGATCTGTTTTCCTCCATCTTACAACTATAGAACTTGTCGGAGACTTCATATCTCGACCGGGCATGAGCTTGGAAAACCATTTTCAGCTCCTCGAACATCTCATATGCTCGTGTTGCTCAAAAGCGCTTTTGGAGCCCGGTTCTAAGCTGTAAAGCATGCCGCTTGAGCAGGGAGTAATCATCGACGCGAGACTGCCAAGCATACATAATGTCTTGGTTCTCGGGATGGGTGCTTCACCTAGCGGACTTCTAGGACATATTGTTTCTTGGCTGCTATGAGGATGATCCTCGGGTTCCGGACCCAGTCCGAATAGTTGCTGCCATCATCTTTCAGCTTGGTTTTCTCTAGGAATGCGTTGAAGTTCATGTTGACATGGCGTTGGCCATTTGATCTACAAGACATATTTTGCAAAGACTTTAGACTAAGTTCATGATAATTAAGTTCATCTAATCAAATTATTTAATGAACTCCCACTCAGATTTGACATCCCTCTAGTCATCTAAGTGTTACCGATCCGAGTCGACTAGGCCGTGTCCGATCACCACGTGAGGCGGACTAGTAAGTCATCGGTGAACATCTCCATGTTGATCGTTATCTTCCATCGACTCATGTTCGACCTTCGGTCTCTTGTGTTCGAGGCCATGTCATGTACATGCTAGGCTAATCAAGTTAACCTAAGTGTTTATGCATGTGTAAACTGTCTTACACCGTTGTATGTGAGCGTAAGGATCTATCACACCAATCATCACGTGGTGCTTCAAAGCAGCGAACTTTAGCAGCGTTGCAGTTAGGGAACACTTTCTTGAAATTATTCTAAGGGATCATCTTATTTACTAGTCGCTCTAAGTAAACAAGATGCATAAACATAATAAACATCACATGAAATTATATAAAGTAGTGACATGATATGGCCAATATCATATAGCTCCTTCGATCTCCATCTTGGGGCTCCATGATCATCTTGTCACGGCATGACACCATGATCTCCATCATCGTGTCTTCATGAAGTTGTCACGCATGCGACTACTTCTACTTCTATGGCTAACGCGTTTAGCAATAAAGTAAAGTAATTTACATGGCATTCTTCAATGACGCATGGTCATACAAAATAAGACAACTCCTATGGCTCCTGCGGTTGTCATACTCATCGACATGCAAGTCGTGATTCCTATTACAAGAACATGATCTCATAAATCACAATATATCATTCATCATTCATCACAACTTCGGCCATATCACATCACATGACAATTGTTGCAAAAACAAGTTAGGCGTCCTCTAATTGTTGTTGCATCTTTTACGTGGCTGCAATTGGGTTCTAGCAAGACGTTTTCTTACTCTGAATAACCTAGCAAGTGATTTTGTCAACTTTTATTTACCCTTCATAAGGACCCTTTTCATCTAATCCGCTCCAACTAAAGTAGGAGAGACATACATCCGCTAGCCACCTTATGCAACAAGTGCATGTCATCGGTGGAACCTGTCTCACGTAAGCGTCGTGTAAGGTCGGTCGGGCGCTTCATCCCAAAATACCGCTGAAGCAAGAAAAGACTAGTAGCGGCAAGCAAGTTGACAAGATCTCATACAAAAAATTGTGTTCTACTGTGCAATGAGAACTACGCATAGACCTAGCTCATGATGCCCTTTGTTGGGAGCGTTGCAGAAAATTAAAATTTTTCCTCGGTTTCACCAAGATCCATCTATGAGTTCATCTAAGCAACGAGTCATGGGAGAGATTGCATCTACATACCACTTGTAGATCGCGTGCGGAAGAGTTCAAGGAGCAGGGAATGATGGAGTCGTACTCGCCGTGATTCAAATCACCGATGACCAAGTGTGAGCGGACGGCACCTCCGCGTTCAACACACGTGCAGTGCAGACGGCGTCTCCTCCTTCTTGATCCAGCAAGGGGAGGAGAGGTTGAGAAGAAGACTCCAGCAGAAGCCTGGCGTGATGATGGTGGAGAGCGATTACTCGCGGGGCTCGCCAAGCACTCAATGGAGGAGGAGAGGTGTTGGGGAGGGGAGAGGCTGCGCCTTGGATGTGTGTTGCAGCCCTCCCCTCACCCCTCTATTCATAGGAGAAGGGGCAAGGGGGACCGGCCCCTCTAGATGAGATCTAGAGGGGGGGCGGCGGCCAGGGAGGGGGGCTTGCCCCCCAAGCAAAGGGGTCACCGAACCTTAAGTGTGTAGACCCTACGGGTTCGGGAGACATGCAGACATGACCGAGACGTCTCTCCGGTCAATAACCAACAGCGGGATCTGGATACCCATGTTGGCTCCCACATACTCTCGATGATCTCTCGGATGAACCACGATTCGAGATTCAAGCAACCCCGTATACTATTCCCTTTGTCGACGGTATATTACTTGCCGAGATTGATCGTCGGTATCCTAATACCTCGTTCAATCTACGTTACCGGCAAATCACTTTACTAACGTACCGTAATGCATGATCCGTGACGAACACTTGGTACATTGAGCTCATTGTGATGATGCACTACGAGTGGGCGTGATACCTCTCCGTCATACGGAGTGACAAATCCATCTCGATCCATGTCAATCCAGGACACTTTCGGAGATACCGAGTGCACCTTTATAGTCACCCGATTACGTTGTGGCGTTTGGTACACCAAAAGCACTCCTACGGTATCCGGGAGTTACGATCTCATGGTCTAAGGAAAAGATACTTGACATTGGAAAAGCTCTAGCAAAGCGAACTACGATCTTGTGCTATGCTTAGGATTGGGTCTTGTCCATCACATCATTCTCCTAATGATGTGATCCCGTTATCAACGACATCCAATGTCCATAGTCAGGAAACCATGACTATCTGTTGATCAATAAGCTAGTCAACTAGAGGCTCACTATGGACATGTTGTGGTCTAAGTATTCACACGTGTATTATGATTTCCGGATAATACAATTATAGCATGAATAAAATACAATTATCACGAACAAGGAAATATAATAATAATCCTTTTATTATTGCCTCTAGGGCATATTTCCAAAACTATAAAGCTCGACTTGTGCTAAAGGTTATCGGCAAGTTCAAGGAATTGACTACGATGAGACTTTCTTTCCGTGCGAAGCTGAAGTCCGTCGAATCATGTTAGCAATTGCGCATACTATGATTATGAGATATGGCAAATGGACGTCAAAGCGGCATTCCTAGGCTATCTTAAGGAAGAACTGCATATGATGCAGCGGAAGGTTTTATCGACCCTAAGAATGCTAACAAGGTATGCAAGCTCAGCGATCCATTTATGGGCTAGTGCAAGCATCTCGGAGTTGGAACATTCGCTTTGATGAGATGATCAAAGCATTTGGGTTTATCGAGACTTATGGAAAGCCTGCGTTTACAAGAAAGTGAGTGGGAGCTCTGTGCATTTTCATATTATATGTGGATGACATACTTTTGATGGGAAATGATATAGAACTCTTGGACAACATAAGGCCTACTTGAATAAGAGTTTTCAATGAAGGACCTTGGAGAAGCTGCTTATATATTAGGCATCAAGATCTATAGAGATAGATCGAGGGCGCCTCATAGGTCTCTCAAAGCACATACCTTGATAAGATATTGAAGAAGTTCAAAATGGATCAGTCCAAGAAAGGGTTCTTGCACGTATACAAGGTGTGAAATTGAGCTCGGCTCAATGTCCGACCACGCGAAGATATAGAAGAGATGAGTGTCATCCCTATGCATCAGCCATAGGTTCTATTATGAATGCCATGCTGTGTACCAGACCTGATGTAAACCTTGCGTAAGTTTGGTAGGAAGGTACCAAAGTAATCCCGGCAAGGAACTGAATGATCAAGAATATCTGAAGTACTGAAAAGGACTAAGGACATGTTTCTGTTTATGGAGGTGACGAAGAGCTCGTCGTAGGGTTACGTCGGCCTAGCCGACACAGATCTAGATGACTCTAAGTCACAAACCGGATCGTGTATATGTTGAATGGTGGAGCGATAGCTGGTGCATTTGCAAGCTGGTCGTGGCGGGATCTACATGTGAGCGGAGTACATGGCAGCCTCGGAGGCAGCGCATGAACAATTTGGGTGAAGAGTTCATCACCGACCTAGGAGTCATACCCAATGCGTGGGGCCAATCAAACTCTTCGTGACAACAATGGAGCTATTGCACTTGCCAAGGGCCCAGGTTTCACAAGAGACTGCACATCAGCGTCGCTTCAACTCCATTATGAAAATGTTCAAGATGGAGACATAGAAATTTGCAAAGTGCATACGGATCTGAATTCACAGATCCGTTGACTAACCTCTTCCACGAGGCAAAACATGATCAACACAGAACTCTATGGGTGTTCGATTCATCACAATGTAACTAGATTATTGACTCTAGTGCAAGTGGGAGCTATTGGAATTATGCCCTAGAGTCAATAATAAAAGTTATTATTATATTTCCTTGTTACGTGATAATTGTCTTTTATTCATGCTATAATTGTATTATCCGGAAATCGTAATACCGTGTGAATACATAGACCACAATATGTCCCTAGTGAGCCTCTAGTTGACTAGCTCATTGATCAATAGATAGTCATGGTTTCGACTATGGACATTGGATGTCATTGATACGGATCACATCATTAGGAGAATGATGTGATGGACAAGACAATCCTAAGCATAGCACAAGATCGTATGATTCGTTTTGCTAGAGCTTTTCCAATGTCAAGTATCTCTTCCTTAGACCATGAGATCGTGTAACTCCGGATACCGTGAGGAGTGCTTTGGGTGTACCAAAGCGTCACGCGTGCGGGTGACTATAAAGGTGCACTACGGTATCTCCGAAAGTGTACTTGGGTTGACGGATCGAGGCTGGATTTGTCACTCCAGTATTACGGAGAGGTATCACTTAGGCCCTTCGGTAGTGCATCATCATAATGAGCTCAATTGACCAAGTATGCAGTCACGGGATCATCATTCTGATGCGAGTAAAGTGACTTGCGCGTATGAGATTGAGCGAGGTATTGGGATACCGACGTTCGAATCTCGGGAAAATGTATACCGTCGACAAAGGGGGTAGTATACGGGTTACTTGAATCCTCGACATCGTGGTTCATCGATGAAATCATCGAGGAGTATGTGGGTGTTGGGGAGCGTGTAATTTCAAAAATTTCCTACGATCACGCAAGACCATGGTGATGGCATACGCGAGAGGGAGAGTGTCCGTCCCGTACCCTCGTGAACCGAAAGCGAGGCGTTATAACAACAGCTGGTTGATGTGGTAAGTGCGTCTTCACGATCCGACCGATCCAAGCACCGAGCGTACGGCACCTCCGAGTTCGACACGTTCAGCTCGATGGCGATCCCGGACTCCGATCCAGCAAAGTGTCGGGATGAGTTCCGTCACCTGACGGCGTGGTGGCGATGTTGATGCTCTACCGCGCGGGGCTTCGCCTAAGCTCGACGATATGACTTCTCCGGCGCAGGGCTTCGCCTAAGCTCATGACGATATGACGAAGTGGAATATGGTGGAAGGGGCACCGCTGCAGCTAAGAAAGATCCGTAGATCAACTTGTGTGTTATGGGGTGCCCCCTGCCTATATAAAGAGACAAGGGAGGTGGCGGCCCAGGGGCGCGCAAGGAGAGTCCTACTCCCAGGAGTAGGACTCCCCCTCCTAGTTGGATTAGGATTGGAGGAGGGGGAAGAGGGAAGGCGCGCCCTCTCCTGTCCTATTCGGACCAGAGGGGAGGGCGCGCAGCCCACCTGGCCGGCCCTTCCTCTTCTCCTTGTGGCCCATGAAGGCCCATATACCCCCGGGGTTCCAGTAACCCGGTGTTCGATAACATCCTGTTTCACTCGGAACCCTTCCGAAGTCAAACATAGGCTTCCAATATATCAATCTTTATGTCTCGACCATTTGAGACTCCTCGTCATGTCCGTGATCACATCGGGACTCGAACAACCTTGGTGCATCAATACTTATAAACTCATAATGAGCTCATCCGAAGCGTTAAGCGTGCGGACCCTACGGGTTCGAGAACTATGTAGACATGACCTAGAACTATTCTCGGTCAATAACCAATAGCGGAACCTGGATGCCCATATTGGTTCCTACATATTCTCGAAGATCTTTATCGGTCAAACCGCATAACGACATCGTTGTTCCCTTTGTCATCGGTATGTTACTTACGAGATTCGATCGTCGGTATCCAATACCTAGTTCAATCTACGTTACGGTAAATCTCTTTACTCGTTCCGTAATACATCATCTCACAACTAACTCATTAGTTGTAATGCTTACAAGGCTTAAGTGATGTGTATTACGAGAAGGCCTAGAGATACCTCTCCGACAATTGGAGTGACAAAACCTAATCTCGAAATCGCCAACCCAACAAGTACCTTTGGAGACACACTGTAGTACTCCTTTACAATCACCCGATTCGTTGTGACGTTTGGTAGTACCAAAGTGTTCCTCCGGTAGCAGGAGTTGCATAATCTCATAGTTATAGGAACATGTATGGGTCATGAAGAAAGCATTAACATACTAAGCGATCAAGTGTTAAGCTAACGGAATGGGTCATGTCAATCAGATCATTCAACTAATGATGTGACCTTGTTAATCAAATAACAACTCCTTGTTCATGGTTAGGAAACATAACCATCTTTGATTAACAAGCTAGTCAAGTAGAGGCATACTAGTGACATCTTGTTTGTCTATATATTCACACATGTATTATGTTTCCGGTTAATACAATTCTAGCATGAATAATAAACATTTATCATGATATAAGAAATAAATAATAACTTTATTATTGCCTCTAGGGCATATTTCCTTGATCTCCACTTGCACTAGAGTCAATAATCTAGATTACTAAGTAATGATCCTCACACCCATGGAGTCTTGGTGCTGATCATGTTTTGCTCGTGGAAGAGGCTTAGTCAGCGGTGCAACATTCAGATCCGTATGTATTTTGCAAATCTCTATGTCTCCCACTTGGACTTGGTCCCGAATGGAATTGAGCGTCTCTTGATATGCTTGGTCCTCTTGTGAAATCTGGATTCCTTTGCCAAGGCAATTGCACGATATTGTCACGAGAAGATCTTCATCGGTCCCGATGCACTAGGTATGACACCTAGATCGGAAATGAACTCTTTCATCCAGACTCCTTCATTCGCTGCTTGAAGCAGCTATGTACTCCGCTTCACATGTAGATCCCGCCACGGCGCTTTGTTTAGAACTGCACCAGCGCAGCTCCACCGTTTAATAAAAACACGTATCCGGTTTGCGATTTAGAATCGTCCGGATCGTGTCAAAACTTACATCGGCGTAACCATTTACGACTAGCTCTTTGTCACCTCCATATCGAGAAACATATCCTTAGTCCTTTTGGTATTTCGGATGTTCTTGACCGCTGTCGATGATCCACTCCTGGATTACTTTGGTACCTTCCTGCCAAGCTTACAGCTAAGCATCGTCGAGTCTGGTACACAGCATTGCATACATGATAGAGCCTATGGCTGAAGCATAGGGAACATCTTTCATTTTCTCTCTATCTTCTGCTGTGGTGGGGCATTGAGTCGACTCAATCTTTACACCTTGTAACAGGTAAAAACCTTTCTTTGCTGATCCATTTTGAACTTTTCAAAACTTTATCAAGGTATGTGCTTTGTGAAAGTCCAATCAAGCGTCTTGATCTATCTCTATAGATCTTGATGCCCAATATGTAAGCAAGCTTCACGAGGTCTTCCATTGAAAAACTTTTATTCAAGTATCCTTTTATGCTATCCAGAAATTCTATATCATTTCCAATCAATAATATAGTCCACTATAATATTAGAAATGCTACTGAGCTCCACTCACTTTCTTGTAAATCTGAGGCTTCTCCAAAAGTCTGTACAAACCCATATGCTTTGATCACACTATCAAAGCGTTTATACTAACTCGAGAGGCTTGCACGGACCATAAATTGATCGTTGGAGCTTGCACACTTTGTTAGCACCTTTTGGATCGACAAAACCTTCTGGTTGCATCATATACAACTCTTCTTCTAGAAATCCATTCAAGAATGCAGTTTTACATCCATTTGCCAAATTTCATAATCATAAAATGCGGCAATTGCTAACATGATTCGGACAGACTTAAGCATCGCTACTGGTGAGAAAGTCTCATCGTAGTCAACCCCTTGAACTTGTCAAAACCTTTACGCAACAAGTCGAGCTTTGTAGAACAGTTACATTACCATGCGTCGGTCTTCTTCTTAAAGATCCATTTATTTTCAATGGCTTGCCGATCATCGAACAAGTCAACCAAAGTCCATACTTTGTTCTCATACATGGATCCCATCTCAGATTTCATGGCTTCCAGCCATTTTGCGAATCTGGGCTCACCATCGCTTCTTCATAGTTTGTAGGTTCTCCATGGTCAAGTAACATGACTTCGAATAAGATTACCGTACCACTCTGTGCGTATTTTACTCTGGTTGACCTCGAGGTTCAGTAGTAACTTGATCTGAAGCTTCATGATCATCATCATTAGTTTCCTCACTAATTGGTGTAGTTGTCACAGGAACCATTTCTTGTGATGAACTACTTTCAATAAGGGAGCAGAATCTGATTATCTCATCAAGTTCTACTTTCCTCCCACTCACTTCTTTCGAGAGAAACTCCTTCTCTAGAAAGGACCCGAATTTAGCAGAAAATCTTGCCTTGATCTGTGATAGAAGGTGTACCCAACAGTCTCCTTTGGGTATCCTATGAAGACACATTTTTCCGATTTGGGTTCGAGCTTATCTGGTTGAAGTTTCTTTACATAAGCATCGAGCCCCAAACTTTAAGAAGCGACAACTTTGGTTTCTTGCCAAACCACAGTTCATAAGGCGTCGTCTCAGCAGGATTTTGCGGTGTCCTATTCAAGCGTGAATCGGCCGTCTCTAAAGCATAACCCCAAAGCGATAGCGGTAAATCAGAAATAGACATCATAGATCGCACCATATCTAGTAAAATACGATTCTGACGTTCGGACACACCATTTCTTTGTGGTGTTCGGTGGCGTGAGTTCTGAAACTATTGCACATTGTTTCAAATGTAAACCAAACTCGTAACTCAAATATTCTCCTCCATGATCAGATCGTAGAAACTTTATTTTCTTGTTACGATGATTTTCCACTTCACTCTGAAATTCTTTGAACTTTTCAAATGTTTCAGATTTGTGTTTCATTAAGTAGATATACCCATATCTGCTCAAATCATCTGTGAAGGTGAGAAAATAACGATACCGCGCGTGCCTCAACATTCATTGGACCACAAACATCGGTATGTATGATTTCCAACAAATCAGTTGCTCGCTCCATAGTTAGGAGAACGGCGTTTTGTCATCTTGCCCATGAGGCACGGTTCATAAGTACCAAGTGATTCATAATCAAGTGATTCGAAGCCCATCGGTATGGAGTTTCTTCATGCGTTTTACACGATATGACCTAAGCGGCGATGCCACAAATAAGTTGCACTATCATTATCAACTCTGCATCTTTTGGCTTCAACATTATGAATATGTGTATCACTACTTGTCGAGATTCAACAAGAATAGACCATTCTTCAAGAGTGCATGACCATAAAAGATATTACTCATATAAATAGAACAACCATTATTCGTGATTTAAATGAATAACCGTCTCGCATTAAACAAGATCCAGATATAATGTTCATGCTCAGCGCGGCACCAAATAACAATTATTTAGGTCTAAAACTAATCCCGAAGGTAGATGTAGAGGTAGCGTGCCGACCGATCACATTGACTTTGGAACCATTTCCCCGCGATCGTCACCTCGTCCTTTGCGGTGCTCGTCTATTCCGTAGTCCCTGTTTGAGTTGCAAATATTAGCAGAACCAGTATCAAATACCAGTGCTACTCTGAGCTCTAGTAAGGTACACATCAATAACATGTATATCACATATACCTTTGTTCACCTTGCCATCCTTTTTATCCGCCAAATACTTGGGGCAGTTCCGCTTCAGTGTCGGTCCTTGCAGTAAAACACTCGTTTCAGGCTTAGGTCAGACTTGGGTTTCTTCTCTTGATCAGCAACTTTCTTGCTGTTCTTTTGAAGTTTCCTTCTTCTTCCTTTGCCCTTTTCTTGAAACTAGTGGTCTTGTTGACCATCAACACTTGATGCTCTTTCTTGATTTCTACCTCCATGACTTTTAGCATCGCGAAGAGCTCGGAATTGTCTTAGTCATCCCTTGCATATTATAGTTCATCACGAAGCTCTTGTAGCTTGGTGGCGTGATTGGAGAATTCATCAATGACACTATCATCCGGAAGATTAACTCCCAGCTGAATTAAGTGATTGTTATACCCGGACATTTTGAGTATGTGCTCCTTGTGAACTATTCTCCTCCATCTTGCAGCTATAGAACTTATTGGAGACTTCATATCTCTCAATCCGGAATTTGCTTGAAATATTAACTTCAACTCCTGGAACATCTCATATGCTCCATGAGCGTTCAAAAGCGTCGTTGAAGACCAGTTCTAAGCCGTAAAGCATGCACCTGAACTATAGAGTAGTCATCAGCTACTGCTTTGCCGGACGTTCACAACTTCCGGCTCGCATCTGCGAGCCTGCACCCAGCGGTGCTTCGGGCGTAATTTTTCTGCAGCAATGAGGATAATCCTCAAATTACGGACCCGATCCGTGTAATTACTACCATCATCTTTCAACTTTGCTTTCTCAAGGACGCATTAAAATTCAACGGAACAACAGACGAGCCATCTATCTACAGTAAACATAGACAAGCAAAATACTATCGGTACTAAGTTCATGATAAATTTAAGTTCAATTAATCATATTAAAAACTCCCACTTAGACAGACATCTCTCTAGTCATCTAAGTGATCACGTGATCAAATCAACTAAACCATGTCCGATCATCACGTGAGGCGGAGTAGTTTCAATGGTGAACATCACTATGTTGATCATATCTACTATATGATTCACGTTCGACCTTTCGGTCTCCGTGTTCGAGGCCATATCTGTTATATGCTAGGCTCGTCAAGTTTAACTGAGTATTCGCGTGTGCAACTGTTTTGCACCCGTTGTAGATGGACGTAGAACTTATCACACCCGATCATCACGTGGTGTGCGGGTACTCGAACTTTGGCACAGTGCATACTCGGGAGAACACTTCTTGATAATTTTTAGTGAGAGATCATCTTATAATGCTACCGTCAATCAAAGCAAGATAAGATGCATAAAGGATAAACATCACATGCAATCAATATAAGTGATATGATATGGTCATCATCATCTTGTGCTTTGATCTCCATCGCGAAGCACCGTTATGATCACCATCGTCACCGTAGCGACACCTTGATCTCCATCGTAGCATCGTTGTCGTCTCGCCAACTATTGCTTCTCGACTATCGCTACTCCTTAGTGATAAAGTAAAGCAATTACATGGCGTTGCATTTCATACAATAAAGCGACCACCATATGGCTCCGCCGATTGCCGATAACTTCGGTTACAAAACATGATTATCTCATACAATATAGCATCACGTCTTGACCACATCACATCACATCATGCCCTGCAAAAACAAGTTAGGCGTCCTCTACTTTGTTGTTGCAAGTTTTACGTGGCTGCTACGGCTGAGCAAGAACCGTTCTTACCTCGCATCAAAACCACAGCGATACTTCGTCAAATAGACTCCGTTTAACCTTCTCAAGGACCGGCGTAGCCTTCGATTCAACTAAAGTGAGAGAGAGACACCCGCCGGTCACCTTTAAGCAGCGAGTGCTCGGGCGGTGAAACCAGTCTCGCGTAAGCGTCTGCGTAATGTCGGTCCGGGCGCTTCATCTCACAATACCGCTGAACCAAAGTATGACATGCTGGTAGGTAGTATGACTTTATCGCCCACAACTCACTTGTGTTCTACTCGTGCATATGACATCAACGCATAAAACCTCCGATACCCTTTGTTGGGGGCGTAGTAATTTCAAAAATTTCCTCGATCCGCAAGACCATGGTGATGGCATAGCCGAGAGGAAATGTCGTCCCGTACCCTCGTAACCCGGCGGGCGTTATAAAACGGGTTGATGTAGTCGTCGTCTTCAGATCCGACCGATCCAAGCACGGCGTCCGGCACCTCCGAGTTACGCCGTTACGATGGCGATCCCGGACTCCGATCCGGCAAAGTGTCGGGATGAGTTCCGTCGCCACGGCGTGGGGATGTTGATGCTCACCGGCGGGGGCTTCGCCTAAGCTCATGACGATATGACTTCTCGGCGGGGCCGCCTAAGCTCATGACGATATGACGAAGTGGAATATGGTGGAAGGGGCACCGCCGGCTAAGAAAGATCCGTAGATCAACTTGTGTTATGGGGTGCCCCCTTTTATATAAAGGAGACAAGGGGAGGTGGCGGCCCAGGGGCCCAGGGAGGTCCTCTCCCAGGTAGGACTCCCCCCCTAGTTGGATTAGGATTGGAGGGGAAAGGAAGGGCCCCTCTCCTTGTCCTATTCGGACCCAGAGGGGGAGGGGCGCGCAGCCACGGCGGCCCTTCCTCTTCTCCCTTGGGCCCATGAAGGCCCATATACCCCCGGGTTCGTAACCCGGTGTTTAACATCTGTTTTCCCGGAACCCTTAAGTCAAACATAGGCTTCCAATATATCAATCTTTATGTCTCGACCATTTGAGACTCCTCGTCATGTCGTGATCACATCGGGACTCGAACAACCTTGTGCATCAATACTTATAAACTCATAATGGTTCCCAAGCGTTAAGCGTGGGACCCTACGGGTTCGAGAACTATGTAGACATGACCTAGAACATTCTCGGTCAATAACCAATAGCGGAACCTGGATGCCCATATTGGTTCCTACATATTCTCTGAAGATCTTTATCGGTCAAAGCATAACGACATCGTTGTTCCCTTTGTCATCGGTATGTTACTTAGAATTCGATCGTCGGTATCCAATACCTAGTTCAATCTTTCGGTAAATCTCTTTACTCGTTCCGTAATACATCATCTCACAACTAACTCATTAGTTGTAATGCTTTAAGGCTTAAGTGATGTGTATTACCGAAAGGCCTAGAATACCTCTCCGACAATTGGGTGACAAAACCTAATCTCAAATCGCCAACCCAACAAGTACCTTTGGAGACACCTTAGTACTCCTTTAAATCACCCGATTCGTTGTGACGTTTGGTAGTACCAAAGTGTTCCTCCGGTAAGCAGGGTTGCATAATCTCATAGTTATAGGAACATGTTGGGTCATGAAAAAGCATTAACATACTAAGCGATCAAGTGTTAAGCTAACGGAATGGGTCATGTCCGGATCATTCAACTAATGATGTGACCTTGTTAATCAAATAACAACTCCTTGTTCATGGTTAGGAAACATAACCATCTTTGATTAACAAGCTAGTCAAGTAGAGGCATACTAGTGACATCTTTGTTTTTATATTCACACATGTATTATGTTTCCGGTTAATACAATTCTAGCATGAATAATAAACATTTATCATGATATAAGAAATAAATAATAACTTTATTATTGCCTCTAGGGCATATTTCCTTCATTGGGAAAACCTTGGGTATCAGATCCGCTGTTGGTTATTGACGGAGATCCGTCTCGGCCATGTCGCATATCTCCAAGTGGGTTCCTGGGTTCGGTGGCCTTTAAGGGTTATTAGGAAGACTTGTATGGATTACGAATGTTGTTGGTGGATGAAAGATCCCGGGCGTCCACGAGGTTCGGAATGGTGCAGGTGAAGATTTATAGGGAATTGTCATACGGTCACCGGGAAAGTTTGAGGGGCATATCGGTATTATTTTGGGGCCCGGAAGGTTCGGGGTCCACCGGAGGCCACCCCTCTCGGGAGGCCTCATTGGCTAGGGGAGGAACCAACCCCGGAGGGCTGGGCCCCCCCCGGGCCCATGCGCCCTAGGGTTGGGGAAACCCAAATGGGCGCCCCCCAACTTGCAGGGCAAGCCCCCTCACGGCGCCGCCCCTCTAGATCTCATCTGGGGGCGTGCCCCTTCCCTATAAATAAGGGAGGTGAGGCTGCACACCAACCCAAGGTGCAGCCCCTCCCTCCCAACACCTCTCCCTCCCCGCGTGTGTTGGCGAAGCCTGTTGGGGCGCCACTCCATCACCCCTTGCCTTCGTCTTGCTGTTGGGCCCTTCCTCAACCCTCCTTCCCCTTGCTGGATCAAGAAGGAGGCGTCATCCGCTTCATCCGTGTGTTGAGCGGAGGTGCTGTCCGTTCGGCACTTGGTCCCGGTGATTTGAATCCACGGATGCGACTCCCATTGTTCCCGTTCTCTTGAGCGGCTTATGGCGATCTACAAGTGGTATTAGATGCATCTCTCCTTATTACTCGTTGCTTAGATGAACTCATAGATGGATCTTTGGGTGAAACCGTAGGAAAAATTTTTTATTTTTTAGCGTTCCCCCCTCCCCTCCTTTCCTGATCGTGGCAGGCCTTGCTCCAAGGCATCTTAAAACACACCTGCTCCACCACCCCATCTTGTCTCATCTACCACCCCCGTTCTAGAGTGCAGAGCGACCTTTCGATCATTGCCCCGCCTCGTGATGTCGCTTACGCTTTGAAAGAAATTCTGAACAACCTGCGCCACTAGATTAGCCATAAACTTCTCCCAAAACTACGATCGCAACCCTAACACATGGGCGATGTTGCTGG
>JAHIAM010013636.1:0-20500 GCA_021605205.1 Aegilops longissima
GCGACTACAAAAAGTCGTCAGCGTGTGCGGTGAAAGCGATCGGCTGGCGAGTCCCTAATGTCGCAGCTAAGCGGCTTCTCGATCGGGTTTTGGCAATAGGCGGCAAGCAGCGGAGATGTCGCCCACCCCAAAAGTCGGAAGGAGGGCTCGTTCAAGCCGGCCAAAGAGACAAAGAAGATACCCTTGGACCGGAGCACCCGAAGAATGCGCTGTCGTAGAGTGCAAACCTTGATGATAAATAGGAAAGCGAGCTCGTCAATTTCCTCCGTGAGAATCGGGACATTTCATGGTCCCTAAAGACATGCCGAGCGTCACCGAGCGGGTCGCCGAGCACAAGTTACATATCGTCGGCGTGAAGCCCGTCGGGCAGCCCTTCGCCGCCTTTGTCGAGAAGACAAGAGAAGAGTTGTTGGAGAAGAGATAGCTGGCTCCTGCGCAGCGGTTTCATCATGGAAGTGTTCTTTCGAGTGGTTAGCGAACCGGTCTTGGTACTAAAGAAGAACAAGCGATGGCGGATGTGTATTGACTACACAAGCCTCAACAAAGCTTGCCCCAAGGACCCTTCGCTGCTGAGAATTGATCGGTGATAGACTCCACGGCGGGATCTGTTTGTTGAGCTTCTTAGATGCATACTCGGGATATCACGGATCAAGTGAACCCGGTGACAGTTGAAGACCGCCTTCATCCGCCGTTTGAGCCTATACGCTGCGACCATGGCGTCCGGCAGGAATGCGGCGCCACCTTTCAGCGTTGCATGCGAAGTGCCTCCTCAAGCAGCTTGGCGGCAGCCCGTTTACGTGGGCGGCGTGGTGGTGAAGCGGAAAAGCAAAAAGCGCTGTTGGAAGACCTCAAGGAGACCTTTGAGAACTGCGCGATTCAGATCAAGCTCAACCAGAAGAAGTGTGTCTTGGATTACCGGCCGGCCAGCTCCTTGGTTTCTGGTCTCCGAGCAGCATAAGTGCAACCCGTGAAGATCAAGGCAATCGAGAGGATGGAAGTACCCGCCATTGCTAGATGTGCAAAAATTCACGGCTGTTTGGCTTCCATCGGCCGATTCATCGGCAATTGGCGAAAGCTCTTCCTCTACCAGCTCATGAAGACCACCTTCTTGAATGGAACCACAAAGGCGAAGACTTTTCTCAGGTTGAAGAAAATCTGACTACTCCCCAGTCTTTTTGGCTCAGACTCCCAAGGCCCATGCTCCTGTATGTCGCCGCCACCGGCGAGGTAGTCGGCCCGATCATTGTAGTTGAGCATAAGGAGGAAGGCAAAGCGCTACTGTCCGAAGACGGTATATTACAAGCGAAATCTTGTCGACCTCAAGCGAACTACCCCACTACGGAAGATGTGTTCACGGCGTGCACTTTGCCGCCAAAGTTAAACCTTACTTTCAAGAGCATCCAATCACCGTGGTTTGCACAACCCCTGGCGAGATCATGCCGAAGCGAGATGCTTGGCGAGTGGCCAAATGGGCCATAAACTGGCCCCTACACCATCTATTACCAGCCCGCCACGCCATCAAATGCATACCTTTGGCCGACTTCCTCGTCATTGGGCGAGACCCGATATCTGCCTTGGCGCTTGACTCCACCATTGGCGGATGCGCCGATGGCTCCAAGATGCGCACCGGCTTGGGAGCAGCGTTGTCCTCCACTTCCCCCAAAGCGACAAGCTCAAATGCAGCTGCTGAATCCATTCGCCGCCTCCAACAACGTCGCCCGAATCTGGCGCTCATTCCGCGAACTCCGGCTTGCCAAGAAGCTTGGCATTCGCGGATCACGTGTTATGGCGACTCCGACTTGGTGGTCCAGCGATCATCCGTGCTAGGGGGCCTAAAGATGCAAACATGGCGAGCTACCGTTTCTTGGTACAACAGCTGAGTGGATATTTTGAGGTGCGAGTTCCTCCACGTGCCAAAAGCGACAACGACCAGCAGATACCACAGCAGAATCGGCTCCACCGCCCGAGCAATACCATCGTGGCGTCGCCCTTGGCGCCTCCTCAAGCCATCCATCAAGCCGTCACGAATCGGACTCTATTTTGTCGACTCCCCTGAAAGTGGATCCGACTCAAAGCCTCGGCGGGCGGCACAAGAATTCTTGCGAGATGGCCCCTGAGCGCTGCGGTCGAAGCGGGCGGGGACTTGAGCGGGCCCGGGGACTCTGGCGACCAGTCGAACTCGAGTACTCGGCCGGGGACTGCGCTAGTCGGCCGAGACTTCTTCAACCCGACAAGCTGCTGCGGACTCAACCGCCGCCTCCCAGCTGGCGCCCTCGTCCAAGTAGCGATCTTGGCGATCGAAGAAATAGCAGCACCCTCATGGGCCCAGCCCATCCTGAAGTTCTAGTGGCGGAGAGCTACCAACCGATGAGACCTTGGCCCGGCAAGTACAGCGCCCGGCGGCAGCCTACACTATAGTCAGCGAGAGCTGGTGGGCGCGGCATCACGGTGTCTACCAACGCTGCGTCGAGCCAGAGCCAGGCCAAGCGATTCTCGAAGACATCCATCAAGGCGAGTGCGGCCATCATGCAGCCTCAAGAGCACTCATCGCCAAAGCCTTCCGACATGGTTTCTTCTGGCCAACTGCTCTAGAAGAGGCCAAGGAATTAGTTCAGAAATGCAAGGGGTGCGGTGTTCGCTCTAAGCCGTTTAGTGAAACCCGCACTCAAGACTATCCCCATCGCTTTGGCCCTTCTTTGTTTGGGGCTGGACATGGTGGGACCATTCAAAACAACGCGGCGGCCTAACTCACTTACTTGTCGCGGTGGAAAAGTTCACCAAGTGGATAGAAGCAAAACCCATCAAGAAGTTGAATGGTCCTCTGCGGTGACTTTCGCCATGACATCACGACTCGATGCGGTGTACCACACAGCACCATCACCGACAATGGCACAAATTTTGCCAAAGCGCCAGCCCGTTCTGCTGCGACGCAAGGCATCCGGTGGACTTAGCGTCCGTTGCCCATCCATGATCAAGCGGCGGTGGAAGCGGCGACGGCCTCATCATGCGGCATCAAGCCTCGTTGGTCGAACCAACTGGGCGTTCGGTGACTCTTGGCGAGGTTGCGGCCGTCCTCTGGAGTCTGCGCGCGACTACAAACAAGTCAGCGGCTTCACACCTTCTTCCTCGTCTGATGCGAAGCCGTCATCCCAGCGGATATAGAGTTCGACTCCCGCGAGTCACCATGTACCGAAGAAGCGGAGGAAGCCGTCAAGGCGGCGTCTCTTTGGAAGAAGCGGCTGTTGGCACTCAGCCGATCCGGCATCTACCGGCGAGCTGCACGCTACTACAACAAGAAGATCAAGCCAAGATCATTCCTAGAAAGCGACCTTGTGCTCCGGCTGATCCAGCGAACAGCCGGCCGGCACAAAATTGTCGGCTATAGGAAGGCCCATTCATCATCGACAAAGTCTTTGAGCAGCGACTCCTACTACGATCGGCTCGAAACCCGAGCATGCAAGAGGATGACTCGAGGAAAAGAGCGGAATGGCCATGGAATCACGAATCTCCTCCGAAGATTTCTGATTGATGCGGTATGTACCACACTACCCTTTGTGTTTAAAGTACCAAGACTTGGGCCCCAAGGCGCAGGCTCGAGGACTGCCCTCTTTTGTTATCTGTATGATAAAATTATGCCTTGAGTATGTTACTCTTTGTTATGCTATTTGGCACGGGCTCGACTAGTCGGCCGGGGACTCTGCATATGGGCTATGAAATGCTTCTGTAGTCGGACAAGTAGCGTCACGGTGCCTAAGCCGTCTCTGTCAAAGCCGCAGCTTGCGGAGGCGGTATTTGGTGGGAAGGAGTAAGGAAGAGCGAGCGCCCACGAAAAAAAGCTAAGGACCCAAAGCATAAACATAGTTTAAGCGGCTTCCAGCCAGGTTTGCAAAAACCGACTCTTAAGTAGTCGACTTGCCGCTTTCTACCCAACTTGCTTAAAGACTCTAAAAATGGCCAAGTACTTGCCTTCTCAAAGGTAGCCAAGCACTTGACCTAGGCAGCGATCCTTGAGCGGTTGCCCGATGGGCAAGCGGCAACTCGAGGGAAGGCGGCAAAGGAAAAAAGCCATAAGAGCAATAAGCAAGGAAAGATAAAATTAGGATAATATTTACACAGCTTAGGCCCTTGGCGGATCTTGAGCAGAGGTTGAGAATACACCCAGCGGGTGGGGTTGTCTTAATTAACAAGTTCTTTCAAAGACTATCAAAAGCAGATAAAATAAAGGCGAGGCAATGGCCTAGAAGCGGCAGATGGGGTCGGAAGGCGGAGGCGGCAGCGGCATCGGCCGAGGCTGGCTAAGCGGTCTCGGCAATCGTCTCGGCGGCCCGGCAGAACAGCCTTGGCTCGTTCTTTGGGCGGTCGGCTGAGCTGGTCGCCCGCTCCGTCTTCTGGCGCCTCCATCTCGTCTCCGTCCTCGCCTCGTTTTCCTCCTCGGCGTTGGGTCGATCACCTCCGCCGAGTCCTCGTCGTAGTCCGGGTTCATCGAACCACTCGCGGCGCCTCCCCGTCCTCAGCCGCTCGAGTGCGAAATGCGCTGGTGTCCGTGTAATCGGCAATAGCCGCCCTTCGACTAGAGGCGTCCTCGCTGACCAGCAGCTCCGCTGGGCCTCTGGCCGGAGCGGCCAGCGGTCCAGATCCAGCCACAGATACCGCCTTGGCAATTCGGGGCGCGCTCAGCCGAGCAGCGGAACCCTTCGAGGCCTCAAGGCGGCCAGCCCGCGACCTCCGGCCCGGTCGGCGGTCCGGTAGGAGTGTCGAGAATCGGCATGTCGGCCACGAGCACCCGATCGCTGGCGCCAACGCAGCTGAAGCAGCGCGGCATCGATGGGCGACGCGGATGAGCCTCAATGCTCGAGGGGCTGCTCGTCAAAAGTCGAGGCGTTGGCAGCGATCTCAGCACCACCGCCCTTGAGCCTCGCTATCAGCCTCGATGAAGCTTGATTGGCCCTTTGTGTGTGGCGGGAAGAAATCTGCCAAGAAGAAGAAGAAGCAAGTCGAGCGAGTGGCTGACCTATAATCGGCGACCCAAAGGAAGAAGTAAAACAAACTCACGTCGGCGATGTCCTCGATTTCATTGAAGCGGAGGTCGGCGGTGCTTCCTTGTCGGTCCAGGAGGCGCTCGCTCGAATTCAGCCAGGAGGCAGCCTCTCTCTCTCGCCTTGTCTGCGCGCCTAAGCAGCTCCCTACCTTTCTGCCCATTGTGCGTAGCCAGCAGGTCGGCGCTCTGCGGCGAGCTTCTGCCTCCTCCTCCTTAGCGCGCAAGGCGGTGTTGGCCGTGCCAGCTGCCGCCGAAGAGTGGCGCTGGCCTCTGAAGAATAAAAAGAAGAAGGAAGCAAAGTCGTCAGCTAAGAAGGTCACCGGAAGATCCGGCCCGATTGCGCGGATCGGCCGAATCTCGAGGACTACAACCCGATGGAGTGCGCATGTGCGCCCATGAAAAGAAAACTCACCTCGGCTCCTAGCCAAGTCGGCGATCCGCTTGCCCAGCTCCTCAGCGTTGCGGTTGAAGGCAGTGGCCGCGGAGGTTGTGATCTCGGCGACAAAATTTCAGACAAAGGTAAAAATTTGGAAGTCGGCAAATAGAGTTTGAGCCGCTTTGCTTTCGACCCGGCCCGAAACTCGGGACTACACCAGTGGGTGCGGCTGGCCTGAAGAGCGAAAAAAATTCAAAGAAGAAACATACCCATACGGCTGACTCGCGGCCTTAGTGCGCCTTAGTGCGATTCTGGATGGCGTCGCCCTCATTTCGTAACCGCTGGGCGTCGAAGCGCCGTGTTCAGCGTGCCTGTGCCGCCTCCCGCACCCACCAGGCGCGGCGCTCGGCGCCTCGGCGTCTGGAATAGGCGGTGGCGGCGCCCGTCTCAAAGGCGCGGGCGAAATCGCCTTCTCAAAACGGCGTCGTCTTTGGCGGCGACTTGAAAAGCAGCCTCGCCACGGCCTCGTCGTCGGTCGGCCAGCTGGCGATCGCGGCTGTTTGCCTTGCGGCGCTCTCGGACTGCGGTGGAAGGCGGCGAGCCGCCAGCGCCCCTCAGAGAGTCGAAGGCGGCCTCGAGATAAGCCGACTCGGCGGCGACCTCGGGAAGCGGCTCGAGGAATCGGCCCGCGACTCAACCGCCTTCTACTAATGTGACTACGGGCCGGGGCGGGATGGGGCGCCTCGCAGCCCATCCCTGCCCGCTCATAAGAACGAGCATAGCCCAGGCGCCCGTCTTGGCGGAGATCTCCGGCCGGCGGCGGCCTGTTGCCACTCCGGCCTGACATCACCCGTGGGCGGATCCTGTACCCCGATGGCTGTGCATGCGACCGAAGGCGGCGGGACCCGCTGTCGGCGGGAGTCTGAAAACGGCGAAACACCCAAAGACCCGGACCCGGAGTCGGCCTCCAGTCGGTCGGCCCCTCTCCACGGGCTCTGTCGCCATTAACGAGACAAGGCGAGGGAGTAGCAGTGATGATCGCCCGTCGAGGCGGCAACCTATTGCCATGACTATGATAAGCTTCGCGTCATTAGAAGCGCCTTTCTGATAACCCGCAGCGGCAAGACCACGCCGCCCGGCGGACAAAGACTGTCGGCCCCATCTTTGGACCGCATGGTGAGGCCCGCTAGTCGGCAGAGCCCAGTAAGCGGAGAAGATGGCGACTAAAGGCGGCGGCTGCGACCTGCACCCAGACGGATTACCATTGTACCCCGAGGGTAGGCCTATATAAACCCGGGGCACCCATGCAAGGGTTGGGCGCTAGTAGTTTGGCACACACATAGAGGAAGAAAGAGCTAGCCGTGCCCTTCTCCTTCCTCACCTCGAACAACTCAAGGAGCAACCTTGTACTCACTTCGCCATAGTGATCATGCGGAGACCCTTGAGCAGCGATGGGGGTGTTATCTCCCGGAGAGCCACGAAGCTGGGTAAGATTAGCGGCGTGCATGCTTCGCCTCATCCCGTTTCGAGGCACCGATGGCGTTCTACGCCCCCTCCATGATAAGCCATCCTTTGGCATATATGGCACCAACCCCAGCAGAGATGGTTTGGTGAAACCTAACCCTAAATTTGAATCACAACTATTCTAAGGTTGTTTTGGTGGATAGAGGTGTTTCAATCGTGGCAAGATGCATTACGAACACAATGTCTTTGAGAATCGAGCGAGGATAACAACGTGATCGAGTTCATACCCTAGTTCAGCGGTGAACTCGCTTCTGAGAGCAGCGGAGAAGAATTCCGTTGTGGCGGAGACCCAGCTGACAGGCGGCTGGCGGCAAAGTCAATGATCCGTGAACCTAGTTGGCGGAAGCGAGAGCTATCTTGTGAGCGAGGTTTGGAGAAAGTTTTCCAAAATTTGCCGTGTGAATATAGCCCGACCTTTGTCGGTGTGACCGAGTGGAACAACTTGGTGGCACGAGATGCATAACTGATAGCGATTCTGACAACTCGTTGTGACCGAAAAGTTCAAATCGGTTGCTGAGATTGAAAACCTAGATCGACTTAGTAATCTCGGTGTGACCGAAATGGAGGAATCGGTCGGACCGAAAATCACAAAGAAGTTTTGGAAGTTTAAGTCTATATGAATCGGGGACTCAGTGCTCCTCACCGAGTGGTTCTAATCTGACTTGATCAAATTTTGTGATGTAGCATGAATAGAGTTTGAGACGAGAAAAGCATAGATAGCTAGAGAAGGTTCTTAGGCATTCTTGTCCATCCACTTGGCCAAAGAAGAAAGCCAATCAATCAAAACAACAAGTGGATGTCCTCGAATGAGTAAAATATGCAACCAACATGCTCACACAATAAAATGACAAATGAAATATGTGCCAAAGCATGCACAACCAATTCTAGCATCTATCAAGCAATTGGCGATGACAAGGTCATCTATATATGAGTATATTGACTTATGAGTCAAATGAGAACATTTGATTATAGGTCATACTCATCGTTTAAGGTCAAGTGGGGTTACCACTTTTACATAAAACATTTATGTGTTCACATCATTAGAGTTGCTTTGACTCAATTCTTAGAGTTAAGCTCCCCTAGATGTGAGATCCCCCTTAGAGGATAAAATAACCTTGGGTTTTGTCGATGATGACTTCATGTAGGTGTTGAAGATGTGGATGCTCAATGTTGAGTAGAACTTTTGAAGCAATCCTTTGGACTGAGTTGCACTTTCAATACCTACGGGTTAGTCCCACAAGGAACAAACAAGGATATCCATAGACATAGAGTAATGCACACACAAAATGATGTCCATGAAAACTTTAGGTTACCTTGTCCCTTGCCTTACCAACATGAGGGTTTGTGACTCCTTGAACTAGTGCAAGATATGGAAGTTGATTGCACTTGTCCTTGCCATAATGATATGAGTGAAAAATGTTGGCGGAGTCACCCTCAAGAACTCTCTAGTTCTTATTCTTCGGGATCCACATCATCTTGATGGGAATCCTTGGTATAGTAGTTGTGCTTGATGAAGTAGAACTTGACGTACTCTTGGGAACCCACTTGACCAAGGCCTTAGGTGCTTCTTCAAATGCATCAATCTCCTCTTGAAGCTTGTCCTTGCCTTTGTTCTTGTGGTCTTGTGGTGGAAGATCATCTTGTGCTTGTGTTCCCTTGAATGAAATAGGATCATACTTCTCTTGTTGAGGAACAAACTTACGTCTTGGGGTATTGATCTTCTTCACTCAACTCCATTGGCATTGAACTTTCGTTCAAAACCAACACCTTGATTCTGTCGATGCCTTCCTTGCTTGCGTACAATTTCCTCAAATTGCTTACTCCGGCAAGGCTCTTGTATACACCTTTCTCTATAATTCCCTTCAATAAGCTGTTTTTTTGCTCAAGTGTAACTTGGCTAAGAGAATCATTAGTGGAATCAAGAGAACTACTAGAAGCAACAATATTGGATTTAGCATTGTTATTGTTACTACTAGGAGAAGAATCTTTCTTGTTCTTGTTGCTAGACTTGACTTGAGGCATGTAAGTAGATAGAGTAAGCGGCAGCAATATAAGAAGAACTTTTCTTCGGAGTTCATCATTGATCGCCTTTAGGAACTCATGCTCTTGCTCAAGATTGAGCTTTTCAAGCGTAACTTCTCATGAGCCCTTAAAGTTCTCGATGATCTTGAAGATAGTTTCATGAGCTAACTTAAGAGTGTTTAGTTCTTTAGTTAGACGCTCAATTTTCTCCTTATCATTGTCATTCGTTTCATCTTGAATAGCATGATTAATTGACGTTTCATCATAGTATTCATCACTAGAGTTATCAATAAGTAAATCATCATCACCTAGCAAGTCATCTTCATCACTATTAAAATCAACATACTCGGGGTGTGTTACCTTAGGACCTTTGGCCATGAAGCATCTTCCAATTCCTTCATTTGGTGAATCAAATATGTCGTAGGAGTTGGTTGACACAAGTGCTAAACCGGCAACACCTTCATCTTGAGTGTATTGGTCGGAGTGATAGCTTCTCTCGGAGTGATTGTGGATCGGGCCGGATACCCATTCACCAACATGAGCTTGATGTCTTCGTTTTGTGTAGCTCTTTGATGACTTGTCCTTCCTTTCCGAATCCTTGCTTCTCCGTGAGGTCTTCGTTCATAACGATCATCTCTACTCCTTCTCTCTCTTGGTGGTGATTCTTCTCTTCTACTTCTTCTCTTGGGAGAATCTTCTCTTCTTTTGTAGGGTGCGTACACCCATTGGAGTAGTGTCGGGTCTCCACAATTGTAACAATTCGCTCTCGACTAGAAGATCTTTTGTCATTGTAGGACCTTGACTTGGAGCTTCTTTCTTTGCTTCTACTCTTGTAGAATTTGTTGAAGTTTTTCACCATTAAGCTCAATTCTTCATTGAAGGTTTGTTTCTCACTTGATGATGTGGGGGCTTCACATGAGGCTTTATAAGCACCACTTGACTTGTTGTGAAGCTCCTCCTTATCCTTGAGTGACATCTCATGAGCAACAATTCTTCAATGACTTCCGTTAACTTGAGATCTTTGTAATTTGGCATCATTTGGATCAATGTGCACACGGTATCATATTTTCCATCCAATGCTCTTAGGATCTTTTTGATGATGAATATATCGGTCATTTCTTCACTTCCTAAGCCGTCAATCTCATTTGTGATAAGAGCAAGCCTAGAGTACATTTCAGCGATACCTTCACCATCCTTCATTTGAACTTGTCAAGCTGACTTTGGAGCACATCAGCCGGTGTACTAGAGTAGGGGTACCCTAGTATCCCGAACTTGTGCCGAGGCGATTCTGATTTTCCATGACAAGGCTTGCGGGGTGACCGCCAAGGTCCTCCGTGTTTCCTTTGGAGCCATTCAGAACAAAGTATTCAAGCCAAGGAGACAAGGCCCGGCAAGAGGAGCTTGCGGGAAGATAACAAGGCATCTCGAGGAACTTGCGCTGACGGCAGCGCAGCGTCCGGCGAGCCGGTGAGCGACAAGCTTCCGGGCGACAAGACAACGACCGCGGCAAAGCGCTTGCGACAAACTACCACTCTGTACCGGCGCTCAGCACATCCACCAGCGTGTACATACAGGACCTTTCGGTAGCGGCGTGGCAGAAAGCTGTCTTGGCCGGTGATCTTGTGATTAACAGCGGCAGCGACAAGATTGCCATCGTGGCAGCGGTGGCGTCACAGCGGTCCTTTTTGCACTATTTGGGCGGCGTGAGCGGGCATTTAATGCCTTTGTCCCCTGCCGTCGGGGTTAGGTATGATACCTTTGTGCGGTGGTTGTACCAACGCAATTCCTTTTCCATTTTACCCTTGTCTCGTTGCCACCTGTGGAACCCTTTAGCATATAAAAGGAGGCCCATGCATAGCGTGGGGGGGGTTCGAAGAGCAGAAAAACACTCACGCTCGGTCTCGTAAGCAGCTAGTGTGTCTTGTAGCACTCAGCGCTCGAGCAGAACTCAATACACTTTCGGACATGCAGCGGTAGGAGTGTTATCTCTCGGGAGAGCTCGAAGCTGGGTAAACTGCCGTGTGCTTCACCTCGATCCGCTCTTCGTGCGATCTCCTCCCCGCCGAACGAAAGGGCTCGGTCCGCCGGTCCCATAGGTGTTAGTGGATCAGTTTCCCGACATCTTTGGCGGCGCCATGTAAGGCGTTGAGGTTGTGTGAACCTGATCCAACATTCACGAGCTAGATCTTCATCTTCTTCATCGACATGCCACGAAGAAGAAGGCTTGGCGGCGATTGTTCGATCACGTCGATCTCACCACCACGGAGCAAGCGGGTGGTGGGGTAAACGCCAGCGTGAAGCGGGCATCGACGAGGCCACGGTGTTGCCAGGTCAAGGACAAGGCTGCTTGCGAGGCGTCGGCGTCCGTACATGCACAGCGCCCATCTCGAGGAGGCGCAGGACCAACAGCGGCATGGTATTCGCGATGCCATCGTTCGTTGGGCCAAGATCGAGCTAGTGGATCTCGGGGTGCTCAAGACCAGCATGCTGCGCCAACATCTTGCGCGGCGGGTTTCTGATCGCTGGATGGGATCTGCTCCTTCTAACATAGTTAGAAGTCGAGCATATCCGCTCCTCGTCGTTCGCCACTACGCCCACCACTCCAGAAGCTTTGGCGCGAGCTCAACTGCTCTGGATTACCCTCAACGCCCGACAAGATCGATGAATGGAGGCCACCATTGAGTCTCATCGGCCCCGCCAGCAGCGACACTCGCGGCAGGCAGTACATCGCTGCCGTGGCGGGACTGCCGAGCGCGAGCGATGGCGGCAGAAACGGTGGGGTGCAACCACCATGCACTCTCACCCGAAGGCCAAGATCGCCCGACTTCGCGGATCCACCTCGACAGCGGCTCCACCGCATCATCAGATCCACGAGCTGCGTCGCGATCAGCGCCAAGTTCTTCACGAATGCAGCAAGAAAGGCGCTCGAACTTCGCATCGGCGCGAAGAAATCTTGGCGTCAATCGGACCAGCGCGCTAGGCCCTCTGCCGACATGCATGCACCGGGGAACAGGCGACTTGCCGTCTGCGGTGAGTTGCCCTGCGTTCACTTTCGTGAGCTGCGGCAAGTCGATGGCCAACCGAAGAATTTCAAGCGGAGCGTACGAGAGAAATGCGGCGGCAAATCGCATCCGTCGGAGTTCCTCGGCATCTACACCATCAGCGGTGTGAGCTGCGAAGCGGGGCGACAAGATCTGGCCAACTACTTTGGTGCTCCAAGCCCAATGTCGAGATCTGGCTCATGCACTTGCGGACAACTCCATATCCTCTGGGCAGACCTATGCCATCAGTTTGTCGGCGCCTTCTGGTGACCACAAGCCTCATGGCCAGAAACGACCTTCATCGCTGCGCCCGGAAGGAAGGAGAGCCCTGCGCAAGTACATTGGAGATTCAGCGCGTCTGCGGCACAACATCGGATGTCCACCCTGCGCGGTGATCAGCGCGTTCCATCGAGCGTCGCGAAACCGCGAGATCACGGGAGGAGATGGCGATGTGCAAGATCAGAGGCGTCGGTGAGCTATATGCCTGGCCGACAAGTGTGCGTGCGAGAGGAAGGAGAAACTCCGGAGAAAATCTGAAGCGGGAGGATCGATAGTGAGGCTGCCCGGCAAAGAAAAACCGTGGCGGAACAACGGGAAGAAGAAAGGCAAAGATGTGCTAGTCATTGAGCAGTCCGACAGCGGAGGTGGCGTAAAAGCCAAAGCTGGTAGCTCCGTGAGGAGATTACGCAGGCACCAACTACCGAGTACTGTGGCGGTGCATGACAAAGCAGAGGCCAGTACCAACAAGCGATCTTGCAAGATCCACCGCACCAGGGCCATGACCTCGAGCTGCAAGAAGGTCGAGCAACGTCGAGCAACAAAAGGCTGAATCTGACGTGGCGACAAGGAGAAAGGCAGGGAAGGTCTGGAGGAGCCAGACAAGCGCCCGGCGAGGAGGACACGCGGCAAGGCCAAGCAGCGGCAAGGAGCAGACCTCCCAGCGGCGCGACAAGGATGAAGATGGCGGCGGCGATGAAGATATGGATGATGGCGAGACCGATGAGCGGGAGTTCGAGAAAGCCCGCGGAGGTCACATGCATTGTGGCGGTGCTTCTCTGCATACTTCACACGCCAGCTCAAGCGTTAGGTGCGGGAAGTCAATCTTGGCAGAACCACCCGTCGAATCCGCAAAGCCTCGAAATGGTCGGCCGCCTATCATCTTTGATATTTAGAACCACCATCGATCGGCGTAGCGTGGTGGTGCTTGCCGATATTGGTTTCACCAACTATCCGCAACCTCAAGGTCACTAAGATGCTAGTTGGCGGGGCGGCAGAACCTGATCTCCTCCACGGTACTCCGAAACTCCGGATCCACGATGGCGAGCTCGAAGAGGCCGGCACATTCAAGAATCAATCCGGGAAGGAGCAAGCGAAGGAAATATCACGTTCGGTACATTTGGCGTGAGTTGAACTTCAGGACTGAGAGGTCACTTTTGATGTTGCTGACTTTCCATTGCCTTACAATGGGATACTCGGCCGTCGGCCTCGCCAAATTCATGGCAGCCTCTCACTATGCATACAACATCTTTGAAGATGCGGGCCGATAAGTGTCATCTCATCCTGGCGACAAGAAGGATGCTCTTATCTGTGCGACAAGATCTCTTAGGGAAGCAGCAGCCCGCCAGATCGCAAGTCACTTGTCGTTGAAGCTCGAGCGAAGAAGAAGACCAAGTCGGCAAGAGTTACGATGCCCACTCCGGCAAGCACACCTCCTCGGTGCTGCTGCGCTACCGTCGAGGAGCCTTACCATCGAGCTCCACAGGCAAGTGTAAGAAGACAATGGCAGCTCCACGGAGACCAAGAAGGTGTCGCCAAGGAGGATGGCTTGGTGGTACACCTACTGCGCGCCCTCGATCGGCTATATCTCCCCGTGTCGAGAGCACGACTTAGAAGCATAACGCATTGAAAGCGATTATGCATAAGTGAGGTAATCTTCACACAACCCATGTAATAAATAAGGAAAAGAGATGCATAGTTGGCTTACGATCGCCACTTCACACGATACATAAATAAACATCCATCATTGAGTACACTCAAGGTCCGACTCTGGAACCAAAATAAAGAAGATACCCCAAATGCTACGGATCCCGATCGTCCCAAGCTGAGCACCACTCTGATCATCGGGAAAAGACACATAATGTGACGACCACGTTCCTCGTTGAACTCCACTTGAGCTCGGTTCGTCACCTGCCTTTGGCATCGTCGGAACCTGCAACTGTTTTGGTAGAATCTATGAGTCACGGGGACTCAGCAATCTCACACCAGCGAGATCAAGACTATTTAAGCTTATAGGAAGGACAGGGTAGTAAAGTGGAGCTGCTTTGGCGACTAGCATATATGGTGGCTACATATGCAAAAGAGTGAGAAGAAGCGAACGCGGACGTGAAGCTAATAGCGATCAAGAAGTGATCTGAACTACTTACGTCGGACATAACTCCAACACCGTGTTCACTTCCCGGACTCCGCGAGAAGAGACCATCACGGTTACACCGCGGGTTGATGTGTATTTTATTTGAGGTCAACCGGGTTTTCTACAACGGACATTAACAAATTCCCATCGCCTCATAACAGCGGCCACGGCTTTGAAAGACATTACCTGCAGGGGTGTCCCAACAACCCATTATAAGCTCTCACGGTCAGCGAAGGATATTCCTTCTCCGGGAAGACCCGATCAATCTCGGAATCCGGACTACAAGACATTTCGACAGACAATAAAACAAGACCAGCAAGACCACCCGGTATGTGCCGACAAATCCCGATAGGAGCTGCACATATCTCGTTCTCGGTACACCGGATAAGCTAAGCGTCATGAGGGAACAAGCGTAATCAAGTTGCCAAGGAATGGTCCCTTACGGTGCTCTAGTTTGGACCAACGCTCGAAGAAGCCGCTGGCGGGGTTTAAATAAAGATGACCCTTGGGCTCGCGAAAACCGGGGAAAAAACTTAGGTGGCAAATGGTAAAACCAATGTTGGGCCTTGGGGACGAGTCTTATTCAAAGCGAACTGTCAGGGGTCCATAAATCACCCAACCGTGTAAGGAGCAGCGAAATCAAGGAACATAACACCGATATGGCGGAAACTAGGGTGGCAAGAGTGGAACAAAACACAGGCATAAGGCGAGCCTTCCACCCTTTACCAAGTATATAGATGCATTAATTATAGCAGATATATATTGTGATATCTAACAAGTACACATGTTCCAATAAGGAACAACATCTCCATGTTCAACAAGGAACAAACTTCACTTCACTGCAACTAGCAGCTATAAGAGGTGAGCAAAGCGGTAACATAGCCAATCAGCGGTTTGCTAGGAAAAGGATGGTTAGGGGCTGACATGGCAATATGGGTGGCATGATATAGCAAGTGGTAGGCATGCAGCATAGGCATAGCAAAGAAGCGAGCAACTAGCATAGCAAAGATAGAAGTGATATCGAGGTATGGTCATCTTGCACGCAATGTTCTCGAGTTGTCGGCTTGATCCTCGTAAGCGTTCTCAACAGGTTCCTCGTTCACGTACTCGTCTCGGCTCTACCCAAAGCAAGAACACAAACAAAGGAACCACAATAAATCACGGTGCAATGCACAAGCAATCATGATGCAATACTTGACATGATATGCGAGATGTGATATGCAATGCGTATCTGGCGCTCGGAAGGAAAATGATGAACCAGGCATCAACAGCAAACCAAGTATGCCACTTAAAATATGAGATGATTTGGTTGAAATCGATATAAAGATCACGAAATCGGATGCACGGTTTGGAAATGACAAGCAAAACAAGAATGGCACAGATCTGCCATTAACAGCATGATGCCACTTAGCAAGCAACAAGAAATTAAGCTACTGCACCCAAGCGTATCAACAAAGTATATGGCAGTGATCTACACAAGATGCTTGACAAAAGATGAGCACTGAGCTACGGCTAGTTCAAAACATAACAGGTTCAAACAAGCATGGCAATAGTGCACAAAATATCAGGTTGGACATGGCAAAAACAGCATCAGGTAGCAATGTTCAGAGCAGCAAAACTACATGCTGCAGGACCTTGAAATAGCAAAACATGGCATGGCATGAATCTACTCAAAGCATAGAACAAAAGTCCCTTACTGACCATAAGCCAAAAAGGATCAGAAAATATAGTAACACTCATGTCAATATCGAAAGTTTCGTTAACAGATTCAGCAACATGGCATGTCAAAAACTGATAACAAGTAGGCATGTTTACAAGCTCAATGCACTCACTACAAAGCCTTATATGAAAAACTAAGCATACATACATCAATAAGACATGGCATAGAAGACATACATGGCAAGAACAATAACATAGCATAAATGGATCAACCACAACAACCTAGGCAAAATTGAATAACATGTAAACATTCTGCCAGGAAACATTTGATAGCAAAAGTAGAGCTCGATTGACTCAAGCTATGGCACTCCATAATTGCAAAAAAAGGCATGGCTGGATATAGCAAGACATGTTTAACAAAACATCCTTACTGAAATATCCCAAAATATGCATGGATCTCTTGGTAGCATCAAGTTAACATGGCATCAAAATATCAGCAAAACAGGTTGAAAACAGCAACATCAGGACACCTACTTTGCATGCTTGTGCTAGTCACCACATAGATCACAAAAATACATGGCATACACCCTGGAAATATGGCATGGCATATTACAAAACACATGTAGGACTCAAATTCATAGGGTGCACACATCAATCATGGCAAAAATAACAAAAGTGCAAGTTCTGTTAGAAAGCGAAACTAACATCACATAGCCCTCTTCTAACAGCATTTCGGGCATCAAGATGAGCTCAAATGAAAATGATGCAATGAGATGAAATGATCTACTCTTGAGGCGAACATTTTGATATATTACCGCGCAAAATGGAGCTACAGATGCAAAGTTACCTTCGATGAAAATGCCACGAAAAATCAAGGTAAAAACTTAGAAGAATTAGGGGGAAAAGTCAGCGGGCTCGGTCCCGATCGGAGTCGAGATCCGGATCAGCGGCGGTGGTGGTTACTCGGTGGCGAACTGCGGCGAGGAGGAGAAAGTGGCAGGGCAATGGGAGGAAGCGCGGCAATGAGCCGGCGAATCGCCGGCGAGGAGCATCAGATGGGCCCTTGAGAGGAGGCAGTGGCGAGGCAGCAGCAGTGTGGTCAGGTCGGCGAAGCGAATGAGGAGCGGCAATGGTGGAGGCGACGGCCTGGTGGAGGCCAGGAGGTCGGCCAGTGCGGCCGAAGCGAATAGTGGAGCCTCGCCGGCCAGCATGAGGAGACCGTGTCGGCGTCGATTAGCCGCAGTGGCGCTAATGGTGGCCGACGTGTCGGCGGAAGCGGGCGCTTCGTCGGAAGCTTAGTGAGGGAAGGCTAGGGTTAGACACGAGATTGGAATGGGGTTTGCTTAAATAGGCATAGAGGAGCTAGGAGAGTCAAATGAGGTGTAGTTTTCGCCCACGATCGTGATCGAGCAGCCGGAGAAACATGGAAGTGACTTAGATGGGTTATTGGACCATTTTGAAGGGTGTTTGGGCTGCAACTCAAAAAGGCCTTTCTTGAGTCACGGTTAACCGTTGGAGTACCAAGCGAGCTCAAATGACCGAAACTTGACCGGTGGTCTCTGGTGGTATACCAAGGCCACTAGACAAACCTCGGTCCATTCCGAGAAGGTTTAGTTCCCTTTGCGGAAAAAAGCGTAAAAGGGCAGGGGGAGGTAGGAGTCGGATTGCAAAAGCGGACAGCGGGAAAAAATGCCGGAATCATGAGGCGAACACGTATGCAAATCGATGCACATGATGACATGATATAAAATGCATGACATGGACAAAATGCAAAATGAAGAAAAACCCAACCACGGAGGAATATCATATCACAATGCGAAAATGGCAAGAGTTGGAGTTACAAATATGGAAAGTTACTTCGGGGTGTTACAACACTCCACCACTACAAGAGGATCTCGTCCGAGATCTAGGGCTGAAAGAACTCGGATATTGGACGGAGGTGATCCTCGCGCTCGGGTGGCTTCTTGGTGGAATGGTGTGACCACTTCACTTTCGAGAATTTGATTGACTTGTTGCGAGTCTTGCGCTCGGTTTCTTCAAGAATAACAGCAGGGTGCTCATGATAAGAGATCTTCTTGAAGGTCAATCTCTTGAAGTTGATAGTGCGTTCAAGTCTTGAAGCACTTGCGAAGCTGTGACACGTGAAACACATCGTGCATGTTGCAAAAGTTGGATGGAAGCTCAAGTTGATAGCGAGATCGCCTCTTTTGCCAATGATCTTGAAAGGACCCACGTATCTAGGGGCAAGCTTCCTTTGATACTGAAGCGCGAGTGCCTTTCATTGGAGAGCGGAGGTAGACATGGTCTCCGATTTCAAAAGCCACATCACGTGCTTATCATCATAATAGCTCTTACAGCGCGATTGCGGCGGCTTTGAATTCTCACGAATGACTTGGCACATTTCTTACATACGTGATCAAGTCATTGCCAAGAAGTTGGCGTTCACATCTCGAGACCAATTGAGAGATCGGCACTTTACGCCATAGAATTCGAATGGGGCCTTGCCGAACTAAGCAAATTGTTGTTGTAGGAGAACTTCGGCATATGGAAGACAATCTTCCACTTCATACGAAAGAAATGACACAAGCCACGAGCATATCTTCAAGTTTGATTTACTCGCTCGACTTGGCCACTTGTTTGAGGATGGAAGCTGTCTTTGAAGCGAATGTTGGTGCCCATGGCCTTACGAAAAGAATCCCAAAACTTGGAGGTAAAGATGCTGCCAGATGGAAGAGATCACTTGTGGAATGCCGTGCAAGGAGACAATCACGGAGGTGTATAGCTACATAGGCGAGCTGCGTGATGGATTCTTTGATAGGAAGAAAATGAGCCACTTTAGTAAGCTTGTCAATGACAACGAAGATAGCATCATTTCGCGCTTGGACTTTGGAAATCCAGTCCACGAAGTCCATTTCAATATGATCAAACTTCCATTACGGAATAGCAAGAGGTTGGAGGAGACCAGCTGGTCGTTTGGTGTTACCTTTCACTCTTGCGAGACATCACACTCATTCACGAATTGAGCAATTTCTCGCTTCATTCGAGTCCACCAATATACTGCTTGAGGTCATGGTACATCTTACATACTTCGGGATGAATGGATAGAAGCGAATTGTGAGCCTCGTTCATAATGACTTTTCTCGGATCACCCTTAGGAACCACAATCCGGTCCTCAAAGAAAAAGTATCTTTGTCATCAATGTGGAAGCACTTGTACTTGGAAATGCCCTTGTCGATACCACGTTTCACCTTTTCACCATGGTATCCAGAAGTTGAGCCTCACAATCTGATCTTCCAAAGTAGGAGACTATGAGGTTGGCAAGAAAGCCTTGAGGAACAACGAAGATTCACTGCGGAAGCTTCACGAGATCCGGTTTGAAAGGGCTTGAGGATTAGGCATTGCGATAAGCCTTCTGCTCAAAGCATCTGCAATGACATTGGCCTTGCCGAGTATATTCAATACTTGGGTTGTACTCTTGAATCATTTCGACCATCCAGTGCACTGAGGTTGAGGTTGGGCTGAGTGAAGATGTACTTGAGACTCTTGTGATCGGTGAAAATGTCCACTTTCCTTCCCAACAAGAGATGTCTCCATGTTATCAATGCATGGACAAGCGCCGTAACTCAAGATCGTGAGTGGGGTAGTTCTTTCGTTGGGCTTCAATGGCGAGAGGTATAAGCCACAACTCTCTTCTCTTGCATTAACACAGCAAGAGACCTTGAAGAAGCATCACGAGAAAACTTCAAATGGCTTGGATTCATCGGGAGGAGTCAAGGCGGGAGGCTGTGACGAGTTTCTCTTTGAGGTATTGAAACAACGTCACATTCGGAGACCGGACATACTTCACATGCTACGAAGGAGGTTGGAAAGAGGCTTTGCAATCTTGGAGAGTTCTCAGCGAATCTTGACAATAGCTTGCAAGACCAAGAAAATTGCGAAGCTGCTTGACGATACGAGGAGGTTCCCAATTCACAATGCGGACACCTTCTCGGGATTAACAGCGATGCCCTTGGCGGAGATAATATGACCAAGATAAAGCACTTCATCAAGCCAAAATTCACATTTGGAGAACTTAGCATAGAATTGATGCTCTCGAGCTTGTCTAGCACCAATCGCAAATGTTTGGCATGATCCTTCTTATTCTTGGAAGACCAAAATATCATCAAGATAGACCAAGGCGAATTCATTGGTGTAGGGGTTGAAGATGAAATTCATCATCAGAGAGAATGTTGGAGGAGCATTGACAAGGCGAAAGACATGACGGTATATTCATAAGAACCAAAGCTTGTTGAATGATGTCTTGGGAATATCTTGTTCACGAATCACGAATCGATGATAACCCATCTGAAGGTCAAGCTTGGAGAACACTTTAGCACCTTTGAGTTGCTCGAAAAGCTCATTGATGTTGGGAAGTGGATACTTGTTCTTGA
>JAHIAM010013637.1:0-46833 GCA_021605205.1 Aegilops longissima
GGTTATGGTTTAGTTGATTTGGATCACGTGATCATTAGATGACTAGAGAATGTCTATTGTGGGGAGTTCTTAAAATATGATTAATTGAACTTTAATTATCATGAACTTAGTCCGGTAGTATTTTGCAAATTATGTTGTAGATCAATAGCTCGGTTTTGCTTCCCTATGTTTTTGCTTCCCTATGTTTTTATATATGTTCCTAGAAAAATTGTGTTGAAAGATGTTAGTAGCAATGATGCGGATTGGATCGAGATCGGGTTTATCCTCATTCTTTTAGAAAATTTTCCTTAATGCCCGCTGGTGGCGGACCTATTGCGGGGCGGTTGGCGGATGTTATGAGCGTTTGGCTAGCTCAATATGATGACTACTTGATAGTTTAGTGCACCCTTAGGGCTTAGAATCGGGACTTCAAAGGCGTTTTGAGCGTCATGGACCATATGAGATGTTCAGAATTGAAGTTAATATTTCAAGCAAATACCGAGTTGAGAATATAAATCCAACAAGTTCTATAGCTAAAAGATGGAGAGAATGGCTCAACTAGTGAGCATGTGCTCGATTATGCAGGTACTTCAATCGCGAATCAAGTGGGAGTTAATCTTCGGATAAGATAGTGATTGGAGAATTCTTAGTCACCATCACTAAGTTACTAGAACCGTGATGAACTATAGTATGCAAGGGATGACGAAAACAATTCCCAAGCTCTTGCGATGCTAAAATCGGCGGGTGAAATCAAGAAAAACATCAAGTGTTGATGGTTGACAAGACCACTAGTCTCAAGGAAAAGGGCAAAGGAAAGAGGGAACTTCAAGAAGAGCGGCAAACAAGTTGCTGCTTTCGGTGAAGAAGCCCAAATCTGGACCTAAGCACGAGACTAAGTGCTTTTGCTGCAATGGAACTGGTCACGGAGGCGGAACTACCCCAAGTTTTGGCGGATAAGAAGGATGGCAAAGTGAACAAGGTATATTTGATATCGATTATTGATGTGTATTTTACTAGTGTTATAGCAACCCCCGGTATTTGATCTTGGGTTGCTAAGAGTAACTTCGAAAGCGGAAGTTCGGAATAACGAAACTAGTTGAAGGGAAGTACGATGAGTGTTGGAAGTAGTTCCAGTTGATATGATCATCGCCATACCTCCTATACTTTGGGATTAGTGTTAAACCTAAATAAATGTTATTTGGCGTTTGTTGAGCATAAATATGATTTGATCATGTTTATTATGTCTGATTTTCATTTAAAGTCAAAGAATAATTGTTACCATTTTACATAAAAAACCTTCAATGGTTACACCCAATAAAATAGTTTGTTGGATCTCATTTATGATACACATATTCATAATATTGATGAAAAGATGCAAATTAATAATGATAGTGCAACTTATTTGTTCTTGCCGTTTAAGGTCATATTTTGTAAGGCGCATGAAGAAACTCCATCTTGATGGGATTTTTGGAATCCTTGATTATGAATCCTTGATGTACGAACCATGCCTTTGGGCAAGATGACTAAAGACTCTTCTCGGAACAATGGGCGAAACAAATGACATTGGAAATAATACATCTTGATGTATGCGATCCGATGAGTGTTAAAGCTCCGGCAAATATTCGTTATTTTCTGACCTTCAGGATGATTTGAGAGATATGGGTATATCTACTTGATGAAACAAAGTCTGAAACATTTGAAAAGTTCAAAAATTTCAGGTGAAGTGAAAATCATCGTAACAAGAAAATAAAGTTTCTACGATATTGATGTGGAGGAAAAATATTTGATTCTGAGTTTGGTCTTATTAAAACAATGTGAAATAGTTTCACTCCCATACAGGAACACCACAATGTAATGGTGTGTCCAAGCGTCATAGTACTTTATTAGATATGGTGCGATCAATGATGTCTCACCGATTTACCACTATCGTTTTGGGGTTATGCATTAGAAACGCTGCATTCACGTTAAAAGGGCACCATCTAAATCCGTTGAGGCGACCGTATGAACTATGGTTTGGCAAGAAACCAAAGTTGTTGTTTCTTAAAGTTTGGGTTGCGATGCTTATTAAAAAGTTTCAATTGATAACTAACCCTCGGAAAATCGTCTTCATAGGATACCCAAAGGTTGAATTTTAATTCTATCACAGATCCGAAGGCAAGACATTGTTTCAAGAATGGATCCTTTCTAGAAGGAAGGTTTCTCTCGAAAGAAGTGAGTGGGAGGAAAGTAGAACTTGATGGGTTTGTACCTTCTCCCTTATTGGAAAGTAGTTCATCACGAAACCAGTTCGGTGATTCCTACACCAATTGGTGAGGAAGTTAATGATGATGATCATGAAACTTGGATCAAGTTCTACCAAACCTCGTAGGTCTTCGGTAAATCCGCCGGTGATGCGATAATCCTGTTTTGGAATTGTTACTAGACCATGATGAACCTCCGAACTATGAGGGCGATGATGAGCCGATTCCATAAAATGGCTTGAAATGAAATTGAGATGGGATCCATGTATGAGAACAAAGTATGGACTTTGGTTGACTTGGATGATCGGCAAGCCATGAAAATAAATGGATCTTCAAGAGGAAGGGGACGTAGTATTTTATCTACAAAGCTAGAATTGCAAAAAGGTTTTGACAAGTTCAAAGGTGTTGACTACGATGAGATTTCTCCTTTTCTATGTAAAGTTTGTCGAATCATGTTGCAATTCCGCATTTTATGAAATCGGCAAATGGATAAACAAAGGCATTCCTTAATGGATTTATTAAAGAAGAGTTTATATGATGCAACGGAAGGTTTTTAATCCTAAAGGTGCTAACAAAATATGCAAGCTCGGCGATCCATCTATGGTGGTGCAAGCATCTCGGAGTTGGAATATACGGCGATAAGTTGATCAAAGCATATGGTTTATCGGACTTTTGAAGCCTGTATTTACAAGAAAGTGAGTGGGAACACTACAGCATTTCGATAAGTATATGTGAATGACATATTGTTGATGGAAATAATGTAGAATTATTACCAAAGCATAAAGGGTGTTTGAAAGGAGTTTTTTAAAGAAAGACCTCGGTGAAGCTGCTTACATATTGAGCATCAAGATCTATAGAGATAGATCAAGGCGGCGATAAGTTTTTCAATAGTACATACCTTGACAAGATTTTGAAGTAGTTCAAAATGGAAAGTCAAAAAGGTTCTTGCTGTGTTAAAAGGTGTGAAATTGAGTAAGACTCAAAACGACCAGGCGGAAGATAGAAAGAAATGAAAGTCATTCCCTATGCCTTAAATAGGTTCTATAAAGTATGCCATCTTGTGCCAGTCTTATACCCTACCTTGATTTTGGAAGGGAACAATAGTGATCTAGGGTAGATCAAGGACATTGGAAAATTATCCTTAGTGGAATAAGGATATGTTTCTCGATTATGGAGGTGACAAAGGTTGGTAAAGGGTTACTCGATGCAAGTTTTGACAGATCTGGATGACTCTAAGTCTCAATCTGGATACATATTGAAAGTGGGAGCAATTAGCGAGTAGCTCCGTGCGAGCATTGTTGACATAGAAATTTGCAAAATACTTAGGAATCTGAATGGGCGGACCCGTTGACTAAACTTCTCTCAAAACAAAACATGATCACACCTTAGTACTCTTTGGGTGTTAATCACATAGCGATGTGAACTAGATTATTGACTCTAGTAAACCCTTTGGGTGTTGGTCACATGATGATGTGAACTATGGGTGTTAATCACATTGGATGTGAATATTGTGTTGAATCACATGATGTGGAACTAGATTATTGACTCTAGTGCAAGTGGGAGGCGGAAAATATGCCTAGAGGCAATAATAAAGTTATTATTTATTTCCTTATATCATGATAAATGTTTATTATTCATGCTAAATTGTATTAAAAACATAATACATGTGGAATACATAGACAAGCAGTGTCACTAGTATGCCTCTACTTGACTAGCTCTTAATCAAAGATGGTTATGTTTCCTAACCATAGACATGGTTTGTTATTTGATTAATGGGATCACATCATTGGGAGAATGATGTGATTGACATGACCCATTCCGTTAGCCTTAGCACTTGATCGTTTAGTATGTTGCTATTGCTTTCTTCATGACTTATACATGTTCCTATAACTTGAGATTATGCAACTCCGTTTACGGAGGAACACTTTGGGTGCTACCAAGCGTCCTGGCATTTTGGGTGATTATAAAGGGTTTCTGGTGTCTCCAAAGGTACATGTTGGGTTGGCGTATTTGAGATTAGGTTTTGTCACTCCGATTTGGAGGGTATCTCGGGCCTCTCGGTAATGCATCACTATAAGCCTTGCAAGCAATTAACTAATGAGTTAGTTCCGGAATGATGATTACATAACGAGTAAAGAACTTGCGATGGCAGATTGAACTAGGTATTGGATACCGGGATCAAATCTCGGGCAAATAAATACCGATGACAAAGGAACAACGTATGTTGTTATGGGTTTGACCGATAAAGATCTTAAGTAGAATATGGGAAATATGAACATCCAGGTTCCGCTATTGGTTATTGACCGAAATAGTTCTAGGTCATGTCTACATAGTTCTCGAACCCGTAAGTCCGCCAAAGGTTTGATGGGTTTATATTATGAGTTTATGAGTTTTGATGTACCGAAGGAGTTGAGTCCGGATGAGATCGGGGACATGGCGAAGTCTCGAAATGGTGAGGCGTAAAGATCGATATATTGAACGACTATATTGGAGTTCGGAAAGGTTCGAGTGATTGGGTATTTTTAGATCCGGGAAGTTACGAAATTCGCGGGGAGTATTGGGCCTTATTGGGCCATAGGGGAATAGAGGAGAGGGCCGAAAAGGAAGGCGCGCCCCCTCCCGGTAGGTGGACAAAAGGGCGGCTTCCTTTTCCTTCCCCTCTTTCCCCTTCTCCCCTACTCCAACAAGGAAGGAGGGTCCTACTCGGGTGGGAGAGGACTCCCCTTCGCCGCTCCTGGTGGCCGCCCTCCCCTGCTCCTTTATTACAGGCGGGGGGCCCCCCCAAAACACAAGTTGATCTCGGATCGTTCCTTAGCCGTGTCGGTGCCCCCTTCACCATATTCCACCCGGTCATATCTCCGGAGTTTGGCGAAGCCCTGCGGATAGAGCATCATATCGTCCCTGCCGTCGTTTGGGAACTCATCCGACACCTTTCTGGATGGGTCCAGGGATTCATCGGCTGAGCGTGTGCTGAACTTGGAGGTCCGTTCGTTGGTCCGGTCGGTGGGATCGTGAAGGCGTCGACTACATCAACAGGTTGTCCTGCGCTTCGCTTCGGTCTGAGAATGCGTGGACAATACTCTCCCCTCCGTTGCTTCCATCACCAATGATCTTGCGTGTGCATAGGAATTTTTTGAAATTACTCGTTCCCCAACAGATCGTCAAGCGGATGTGCTCATGTTCATAGAACACCTTCCAAGCACCCTTGGACAGGTTGGTACCATTATCGTAATGATCTTTGTGTAAGCCAAAACCAAAATCACCTTTTGATGAATTGAACCGCCGTGGCTGCCACCAACTTAAATCCTTCCACCCGGTTTTAAACTTGTGCCGCCACCAAAAGGTGGGTCTTCTTGTCCTTGGATTTTGAAAGGCCCGAATATCCAACCCCCAAATCTGGCGGCGGGGTTTGGAATCATACTCAATTCTTGGGGCACATGGCGGCGTCTTGAAACTTCTAACAACCATCACCGCCTAACCGGTCTTCCGCATCGGCATGGCAGTCAACCAATAGAAGCCGTGGAAACGCTTTAACCAAAAACTTTGAACCGGCGTGGTGCCACAATCCCCTTCATGGATTTCCGCAAGATTCCCGGCCTTCCTCGGGGAACACACATCGTTGAAAGCCCCGACACCTTTGCAATGATAACCGCCATTGCAATAGTCATGGACTTGGATCGCCGGACTATTTGCCGGCGAGTCTCATCCTCGGCTTGCCTGGTTCATTCGCAAGATAAGGAATCAATCGGAATGACATCGGAGCCACCACCAACTAAGCCTCCGGATGGGAATAGCCAAATCCTCTTCAGGGGAGCTTGGCCAGGCCGGTTATGGAACATCCAAAAAGACATTAAGGCGGGACGGTTTATGTTGAAACCTAACCGGCTTAAATCCGCCCGTTCTTCCATCATCCCACGTGATCCACGATATCCTTTGGTGACCTGCAACAATATCCACCTCCGGACGATATGCTGCCATGGCGGATCCTTGGAATCCCAAGTGCGGATACTTGTTGGGCCCCAATGCAGTCACCGAATCCTTGCGGTGAATTCATCTCCTTAGCCATCCGGAGACCATGGAGTAAAGCTTAGTCTCGGCATTGTTATTACAAGGGAACATTGGCGAAGGCTGTGAACTTATCACCTCGTGGGGAAGTTAAACGACTCCACCCCAAGGCCCTCAATTGCTGGACCCATCAAAATGAATAGTCCAATAGGTGTGATCCGGCTTTTCTTGGGTGCTTGTAGTTCCGTCCAATCATTGATGAAATCTACAAGTGCTTGGGATTTGACCGCTGTTGAGGCCGTGTTTCAATCCGTGGCCCGGCTCTATAGCCCAGGCAATCCGACGATTGCCTCCTTTCTAAATTATATCTCCCAAAGGAAGGGTGACCATTGTGATGGGATGTCCCTAAAGTATTGTTTAAGCTTGGAAACCCATGAAAACTCCATACAGGTTTTACGCCAATGGACACCTTTGCTTGGACTCAATAAGTACCTCCTGATATAATTAAACCGGGAAGGGCGGATATTCCTTGCCGCCTCTTTGCGCTCCACCACAATGCTACCTGCTTTGCACTTTGCTTGCCACATATAAGGAATGGTTCCTTGTCAATTGGAGCAGCAAAACGGGGATTGGGCCCTTTAAATCCTGGGCCTTTTATCGGCGGCGAACTCCGAACGAATTGAAATTTCTTGACCCGATACAAAGAATACGCCTACTCATTGAAAGGCTGATAAACCGGCTCAGCCAATCCGGCCAAGCGTTGAGCGTCATTGATCCGTCGGTTTAGCGGGAGGTGATAGCTGTGATCTTCTCGGATTAGCCTCAATTTCCCTATTGGATAAAACCCAATAACGCTTCGGGTACACCAAAAACCTTGGCGGGTTGAGCATCATCTTGTATGTGCGGGTTATCGGTTTCCTTCAAATCGTCAACGAGTCTCCTTCTCCCTTGACTTAACCACAATATCATCCACATATGCATTACATTCGACCAATTTGCTTATGAAAGGCAATTCGTACACCTTGTTGATAAGTTGCGGGCACTCTTGAGCCCAAAGGGCATAGATAACATAAAGGCTCTAAAGGGAGTTATGAATGCCGTCTTCTCCTTGTCCTTAACGCCATCTTTTCGATTATCCAAATATGCATCCGAAACTCAAGCGCTCCAAACCGGTAGCATCAATAATTTGATCGATGCGGGAGAAAAGGATCTTTTGGACAAGCCTTGTTGCAAAATCCAAACGCCCGGTGCCGTTTTCTTAAGGACCCGACCGGATTAGCGACCATTGGGATGGAAAACTTCAACAATAAAGCCCGCCGCTAAACGGCCTCCTCTCCAATAACTGCGTCTTTCTTATTAAACGGCGGAGAAAATGTTTCACCGGTTTGTACTTAGGATCGACATTAAGAGTGTTGTTGAGTTCCCTCGGTACACACAGCGTCGGAAGGCTTCCATGCAAAAATGTCGATTCTCCGGATGAACTCAATGGGCGCTTTCCTATTTGGATCAAGTTGGTACTAATCTTTGAACTGCTTGGGCCGAATCACCGGTCTGAAGTCAACAAGCTTAGTCTCTTTGCCGATTTGAACTTTAGGGCGGATCATGCTCTGGTTGGCTTCTTCAATGGAGTCATGTCCGTCGGATCAACATTATCCTTGTAGTATTTCAACTCTTGTGGCACAAACCGACTCTGCCGGACGCATCACCTTCTTCACACTCCAAAAATCTTGTGACTTCCATGAACGTTATTGTTCCCTTGTGACCCTGCATCTTGAGCTGCAAATAAATATAACGAGGGCGTGCCATAAATTTGGCATAAGCGGGCCCAAATAAGGCGTGATATGGGCTCTGGATCTTCACCACCTCAAAAGTCAACGTCTGACACGGAATCATGATGTTCTCCAAAGGCCACTTCGGAGCTATCTTGCCAGCAGGGATATCTGACTTACCGGTAACCCATGGAATACCGTATTGGACGGTTTAAGATTTTTTCTGTTAGCCCCAACGGCGGAAGGTCTCATAGTATAGGATATTAATACCGCTCCTCCATCCCGGACACCTTGGTGAATTTATAACCTCCACAAGGGTGCCAACCAGCCTGACCGGATTGTCAACCGGGGAGGTGATCCCTCTGCTCCTACGATTGGCTGTTAACCAGGTAAATAACGAAACACGGCGGTTCAACAAATTCACCCTTTCCTTGAAGCTTCGGTCCCTTATCCAAGCTAGTGGTGAAGACATGATATTGCCGCTATTCAAGCGCCCGGTTGCTACGATAACCCCTTGCTTGCTTTGGTTGTAAACCACAGCTATTCGATTATTTTGATTGTTATGTCCCACGATTACCATTGAAGCTGGAAGAATTTCCTCCACCATGACCGGGGCCCATGGAATCCGGATCTGAGCCACCACCGATCCGTGATCATATCGGAAAGCATTAGAATTCTTGAACTCCGCATAAGTAACAATCCTTCCAAAGGGGGTGGCATCTCCCTAATCCGTGCTTTGGGCAGGGCTGGTTTTAAAGATAGGTCGAAGGTCCGGGTTAGGATTTGGAGCTCCACCGCGATTTTGGTTTACCCTTTTCGCTGGCCCTTGTCCTGCGGCTAATAATAAACAAAGTCCATTGCTATCCGCTTCGCTTGCCTCCGTTTCCATGACCCTGCCGTGTGTTCTTTGCCCTTTGGAGTTTGCTCTTCTTTCCTTCTGTCTTGTCATCCCGGACTCGGGATCCTTGGTACTATCGAATCAACATACTTCACTACGCAGCCATGAGGGTCCCCTTCGCTTCAATGGCCTTCATCCATCCCAATTTCAACAAGAGGCTTAAACCGGTTGCCTTCGAGGTTATAACCCGGTATCGGCGTTTCTGATCGATGAATGCAAAATTTCGAGACCCGCCGCCCGAGGTTGTTGTTTCGCCTTCCTCCACGGACACAAGCCGCTAAGTCCACTAGTGACATGGGCTGCTTACATGTATCCTTGAAATTCTGGATAAACCGGGCTGCTTTGGGCCCATGGTGATAAATTGGCGGTAAGCTTTTTTAACCAAATGGGGCTGTCCCCAAGCATCATGGTGAAATTCCCTTTGGCCGCCTCATCCACATCAAGCATCTCCATGGCCATCTCATAGCTCTCCACCCATGTTTACGGAACCTCGGCGGTGTAATTTGGCACCTTGCGAAGGCCCTTGAAATCCTTGGCCAGGCGCACATTGCGTAAGCGGGAACAAAGGCAGGCACCCCAAAGAACTAAAGTAACCCCAGCTCGGCGGGGGTTGGACCGAACTAGCGTGGTGATGAGCCTCGTCTTGTGCCTGTTTCGGCCTCCCTGGGCGCCCGGGCCGGTCCACCATACGAGCATCACCAATAACCTGCGAGGTTATTGCCATGGGCGCTTCACGGTTCCGTGCATTATTTGTCGGCGGTTCATCCATCGCCTTTTTTGGCTTGGGCGGGGTGGAATGGAATGGGTCCCGGCGGTATGAATATGCCCTATTGAATCAAAGGCTGCCGAAGAAACTCCTTAACCGGGCATCTCCACCTTTGCGGAGAATCACCTTCAATAGGGATGGCCTCCAGCCGGCCGGCGGCGACAAGATTGTCCATTGGTTGGAATAATGGCGGATGTGGGGACGGTGAAACCCGCGACATTGTTACATCGAGTGGCTCCATCGGCGAGGCTGAACCGGCCGCGCCCGGCCTAAGTGCCTCCGCCGGTTTATCACCCGGTGGGTTACTGTTCCTGCTCCTGGGGTGTTAAAGATTTCGGCTTCCAAAAACGGAGGCAAGCGAGATCGGTGCTTCCTCTTGAGGACTTCATGCGGCGTGGTGCGATCGGGCATAAGCCTATAGGCCTGCGCATCCGGCGGCCGCCTGCGACCATCTGGCGTTCTCGGCGCTAAATTGACCTTGGCCTGATTGGTCTGTTCCCTCACCTTTGCAACTTCCGTTGTGGGCATCCTCATCCGCCGGGTTAGCCTCGCCATAACCGCCAACGCATCAAGCGGTCCGGATAAAACTTGGTGGGGTGTGCGGGGCCTCCGGCGGCCGGTCCGGCCTTCGACCGGAATCATTCTTCTTTGCGGTCGAAGAGTGGATCGCCGCTGTGTCGGCCATGAATATTCCAACCCGTTGGGTAGATCGGAGGGTCGGAATCTTGTCGGAACACCCCCAAGGCCCGTCTTGTAGCTGATACAGCGGTTCGGTTTCTCCGGTTGAGGACTCGTCGCCCGGAATAAGACGGGTCTCGCTTACTGATTCGATCCATTCATATTCTCCTCCGTGGATGACTCTCACGAAAGGCCGCTTCCGGCCGGTTTAAACGGGCGGTGGCGCCTGTTATTGGCCCGGGTCGGTTGCAAATGTCGGCTCGGGGCCCGGTTCACCGATCTTCCGATGAAGGCGTGTATGCCACCAAAGGGACCCGGTACCGGCCTCAATCGAGGCGACCCCGGGGTCCCACCCTGCATCGTCGATGTAGAGCTTGCCGCGACAACTCTTGGTCATCCGGCCTGGCGTAGCCCTTGAGTCCTTGAAGTTGCCCTCTAAGAACTTAAAACCATCGATGCGATAGCCCCGGGTGGGGGCCCATCTTGGTTTTTGTCACGGTAGATGTCCTCATGAAAGGACTTAGTCGTGGAGCCATCGCTTCTGGGTTAGCTTGAAAAGGGTTAAGCGGAACAAGGGCCAAAGAGATTTATACTAGTTTTGCCGATGAAGGTAAAGCCTCGTCTAGTTGTGATGGAATTGATGGGGTTTCGATGACTAGGGAGCAAACAAACCACCTAAGTCTCGAGTTGTTTCTTTGTTCCTGAACCTTGCCGGGTCGTCCTTTATATACATGGGTGGCGCCCGGTCGGTTTCTGAAATTCGCGGTTCATAGATTTATCGCTTCGGTCCCCCTATTCCTAAACAATACAAGTTACATCCGGCGGTTTTAAACTCGGCCTTGAACCAGCTATGGGTTGAGCCCTCATCCCCTTCGGCTTTAACATACTCAACCTCTTGGCGGTTCTTGGCCTGTCTGGCAGTTTATACCATTAATATCCCTAACAAAAGCGAAAAAATACTCTCTCTCCTAATTTAACGTTTGTTGTCCTTTTCTTTCACGGACATACTCATTTTGCATACTTACTCATTATCCTTCCCACACACACTTGATCTTTCTCAAATTGAGGCCTCTCCTCATCCATAGCACATAGATTTATTGAAAGTACCATAATCCCTCACTCCATCATCGGCTCTATTTGGATTCATGGGTTAGAGTTAGTTTGGAAAGTCAAAGAATAATTGTTGTTACATTTACATGAATAAAACCTTCAATGGTCATACACCCAATAAAATAGTTTGTTGGATCTCGATCGTAGTGATACACATATTCATAATATTGATGCAAAAGATGCAAACTTAATAATGATAGTGCAACTCATTTGTACTTACTGCCGTTTAAGTCATATTGGTGTAAGCGCATGAAGAAACTCCATCTTGATGGGATTTTGGAATCCTTGATTATGAATCTCTTGATGCTTGCGAACCATGCCTTATGGGCAAGATGACTAAAGACTCTGTTCTAGGAACAATGGGCGAGCAAATGACATTGGAAATAATACATCTTGATGTATGCGATCCGATGAGTGTTAAAGCTCACGGCAAGTATCGTTATTTTCTGATCTTCACGGATGATTTGAGCGAGATATGGGTATATCTACTTGATGAAACACAAATGCTGAAACATTTGAAAAGTTCAAAATTTCAGAGTGAAGTGAAGAATCATCGTAACAAGAAAATAAAAGTTTCTCGATATGATCGCGAGAGGAAAAATATTTGAGTTCTGAGTTTGGCCTTGATTAAAACAATGTGAAATAGTTTCACTACTCACGCCACAGAACACCACAATGTAATGGTGTGTCCAAGCGTCATAACCGTACTTTATTAGATATGGTGCGATCAATGATGTCTCTTACCGATTTACCACTATCGTTTTGGGGTTATACATTAGAGACAAGCTGCATTCACGTTAAAAAGGGCACCATATAAATCCGTTGAGGCGACACCATATGAACTATGGTTTAGCAAGAAACCAAAGTTGTTGTTTCTTAAAGTTTGGGTTCGATGCTTATGTGAAAAAAGTTTCAATATGATAACCTTGAACCCAAATCGGAAAAGTCGTCTTCATAGGATACCCAAAATGTTGGGTACACCTTCTATCCAGAGATCCGAAAGGCAAGACATTCGTTTCCAAGAATGGATCCTTTTAGAGAAGGTTTTTCTCGAAAGAAGTGAGTGGGAGAAAGTAGAACTTGATGAGGTAATTGTACCTTCTCCCTTATTGGAAAGTAGTTTATCACGAAACCAGTTCGATGATTCCTACACCAATTAGTGAGGAAGTTAATGATGATGATCATAAAACTTGAGATCAAGTTGCTACCAAACCTCGTAGGTCTTCGAGTAAAGATCCGCACGAGTGATGCGATAATCATGTTTTGGAAGTCATGTTACTAGACCATGATGAACCTCACGAACTATGAGAAGCGATGATGAGCCAGATTCATAAAATGGCTTGAGGCCATGAAATGCGAGATGGGATCCATGTATGAGAACAAAGTATGGACTTTGGTTGACTTGCCCGATGATCGGCAAGCCATAGAAAATAAATGGATCTTCAAGAGGAAGGCGGAGACTGATAGTAGTGTTACTATCTACAAAGCTAAATTATGCATAAAGGTTTTCGACAAGTTCAAGGTGTTGACTACGATGAGATTTCTCACTCGTATCTATGTTAAGTTTGTCGAATCATGTTAGCAATTGCGCATTTTATGAAATCGGCAAATGGATAAACAAAACTGCATTCCTTAATGGATTTATTAAAGAAGAGTTGTATATGATGCAACGGGAGGTTTTGTAAATCCTAAAGGTGCTAACAAAATATGCAAGCTCAGCGATCCATCTATGGACTGGTGCAAGCATCTCGAAGTTGGAATATCACGCTTTGATAAGTTGATCAAGCATATAGTTTTATCTGAGACTTGCGGTGAAGCTTGTATTTACAAGAAAGTGAGTGGGAGCACTACAGCATTTACGATAAGTATATGTGAATAACATATTGTTGATCGAAATAATATAGAATTATTACGCAAAGCATAAAGGAGTGTTTGAAAGGGTTTTTAAAGAAAAACCTCGATGAAGCTGCTTACATATTGAGCATCAAGATCTATAGAGATAGATCAAGGCGGCTTGATAAGTTTTTTCAATGAGTACATACCTTGACAAGATTTTGAAGTAGTTCAAAATGGAATAGTCAAAGAAAGAGTTCTTGCTGTGTTAAAAGGTGTGAAATTGAGTAAGACTCAAAACTTGACCACGGCGGAAGATAGAAAGAGAAGAAAGTCATTCCCTATGCCTTGGCCATAGGTTCTATAAAGTATGCCATGCTGTGTACCAGATCTCTTGTATACCCTACCTGATTTTGGCAGGGAGTACAATAGTGATCTAGGGTAGATCACTGAGGCAGTGATCAAAATTATCCTTAGTGGAATAAGGATATGTTTCTCGATCATGGAGGTGACAAAGGTTAGTCGTAAAGGTTACATCGATGCAAGTTTTGACACGATCTAGATACTCTAAGGCTCAATCTGGATACATATTGAAAGTGGGAGCAATTAGCGGAGTAGCTCCGTGCGAGCATTGTTGACATAGAAATTTGCAAAATACATAAGGATCTGAATGTGGCAGACCCGTTGACTATACTTCTCTCACAAACAAAACATGATCACACCTTAGTACTCTTTGGGTGTTAATCACATAGCGATGTGAACTAGATTATTGACTCTAGTAAACCCTTTGGGTGTTGGTCACATGATGATGTGAACTATGGGTGTTAATCACATCTGAGATGTGAATATTAGTGTTGAATCACATGATGATGTGAACTAGATTATTGACTCTAGTGCAAGTGGGAGGCTGAAGGAAATATGCCTAGAGGCAATAATAAAGTTATTATTTATTTTCTTATATCATGATAAATGTTTATTATTCATGCTAGAATTGTATTAACAGGAAACATAATACATGTGTGAATACATAGACAAGCAGTGTCACTAGTATGCCTCTACTTGACTAGCTCATTAATCAAAGATGGTTATGTTTCCTAACCATAGACATGTGTTGTTATTTGATTAATGGGATCACATCATTAGGAGAATGATGTGATTGACATGACCCATTCCGTTAGCCTAGCTTGATCGTTTAGTATGTTGCTATTGCTTTCTTCATAACTTATACATGTTCTGTAACTATGAGATTATGCAACTCCGTTCTGGGAGGAACACTTTGGGTGCTACCAAGCGTCTAGCGTAGCTGGGTGATTATAAAGAATTACTACAGGTGTCTCCAAAGGTACATGTTGGGTTGGCGTATTTGAGATTAGGTTTTGTCACCCGATTGTCGGAGAGGTATCTCTGGGCCTCTCGGTAATGCACATCACTATAAGCCTTGCAAGCAATGTAGCTAATGAGTTAGTTCTGAATGATGCATTACATAACGAGTAAAGAGACTTGCGATGCGAGATTGAACTAGGTATTGGATACCGGCGATCAAATCTCGGGCAATATAACTATACCGATGACAAAGGAACAAGCGTATGTTGTTATGTGGTTTGACCGATAAAGATCTTAAGTAGAATATGTAGACCAATATGAACATCAGGTTCGCTATTGGTTATTGACCAAGAATAGTTCTAGGTCATGTCTACATAGTTCTCGAACCGTAAGTCCATGCAACAAGGTTTCGATGTGGTTATATTATGAGTTTATGAGTTTTGATGTACCGAAGGAGTTGAGTCCTGGATGAGATCGGGGACATGGCGAGTCTCGAAATGGTCGAGGCGTAAAGATCGATATATTGGACGACTATATTCGGAGTTCGGAAAGGTTCGAGTGATTGGTATTTTTGAATCCGGAGGTTACGAGAATTCGCCGGGGAGTATATGGGCCTTATTGGGCCATACGGGAATAGAGGAGAGAGGCGAAAGGAAGGAAGCGCGCAGCCCCTCTGGTCCAGGTGGACAAGGAAGTGCGGCCCCTTTTCCTTCTCCCTCTCCCCCTCTTTCCCCTTCTCCTACTCCAACAAGGAAGGAGGGAGTCCTACTCCCGGTGGGAGTAGGACTCCCCTTGGCGCGCCCCCTCCTAGGCCGGCCGCCCCCTCCCCCTTGCTCCTTTATATACGGGGGCAGGGGGGCACCTCTAGGCACAACAACACAAGTTGATCTACGGATCGTTCCTTAGCCGTGTGCGGTGCCCCTCCACCATATTCCACCTCGGTCATATCGTCGCGGAGTTTGGCGAAGCCCTGCTTGATAGAGCATCATCATAAATCACCATGCCGTCGTCTTGTGGAACTCATCGACACTTTCTTTGGATCGAGTCCGGGGATCATCATCGAGCTGAGCGTGTGCTGAACTTCCGGAGGTGCCGTCGTTCGGTACTTGGATCGGTCGGATCGTGAAGGCGTCTGACTACATCAGCAGCGTTGTCATAGCGCTTCGCTTACGGTCTCACAGTGCGTGGACAATACTCTCCCCTCGTTGCTATACATCACCATGATCTTGCGTGTGCATAGGAATTTTTTGAAATTACTCGTTCCCCAACAGAATCGTCAAGCGGATGTGCTCATGTTCATAGAACACCTTCATAGCACCCTTGGACAGGTTGGTACCATTATCGATAATGATCTTTGTGTGGAAAGCCAAAGCGGAAAATCACCTTTTGATGAATTGAACCGCCGTGGCTGCATCACACTTAATATTGGGCTCGCTTCCACCCAGTTTGTAAACTTGTCAACCGCCACCAAAAGGTGGGTCTTCTTGTCCTTGGACCTTTTGAAAGGCCCGACCATATCCAGCCCCAAGTCACAAGCGGCGGGTAATTGGAATCATACTCAATTCTTGAGCGGCACATGGTAGCGTCTTGAGAACTTCTAACAACCATCACATCGCCTAACAGGTCTTCCGCATCGGCATGAGCAGTCAACCAATAGAAGCCGTGACGAAGCGCTTTAGCCAAAAACTTTGAACCGGCGTGGTGACCACAATCCCTTCATGGATTTCCACGCAAAGATGTCACAGCCTTCCTCGGGAGACACACATCGTTGAAATGCCCCGACACCTGCAATGATGCAACTGCGCCATTGACAATAGTCATGGACTTGGATCGCCGGACTATTTGCTGGCGAGTCTCATCCTCAGTAACTTCGCCTCGGTTCATGTCGCAAGATAAGGAACCGTCAATCGGAATGACATGCGAGCCACCACCAACTAAGCCTCCGGATCGGGAATAGCCAAATCCTCTTCACGGGGAGCTTGCCAGGGCGGGTTATCAGAACATCAAAAAGACATTAGGCGGGACGGTTTATGTTGAGAGCCTAGCGGCTTAATCGTCCGTAACCGTTCTTCCATCATCCCGTGATCCACGATATCCTTTGAAGTGACCTGCAACAATATCCACCTCACGACGATATGCTGCCATGGCGGATCCTTGGAATCCCAAGTGCGGATACTTGTTGGGCCACAGTGTACAGTCACGAATCATAGCAGCGGCTGAGATTCATCTCCTTAGCCATCAGGAGACCATGGGTAAAGCTTACGTACTCAGCTGCATTGTTATTACAAGGAACATTAAGCGGAAGAGCGTATGAACTTATCACCTGCGTGGGGAAGTTAACCGACTCAGCCCCGAGCCCTCAATTGCTGGACCCATCAAAATGAATAGTCCAATAGGTGTGATCCGGCTTTTCTTCAGGTGCTTGTAGTTCGTCCAATCATTGATGAAATCTACAAGTGCTTGGGATTTGACGCTGTTAGAGCCGTGTTTCAATCCGTCGGCCCAAGCTCTATAGCCCTTGGCAATCCGGCGATTGCCTCCTGTTCTAAATTATATCTCCCAAAGGAGCGAGTGACCATTGTGATGGGATGTCCCTAGAAGTATTGTTTAAGCTTCCGACGCCATGAAAACTCCATACACGGTTTACGCCAATGCGGGCACCTTTGCTTGGACTCAATAAGTACCTCGCTGATATAGTAAACGGACGGCTGAACGGATATTCCTTGCCCGCCTCTTTGCGCTCCACCACAATAGCTACACTATGCGCACAAGCATTAGCTGCCACATATAGTAGCAATGGTTCCTTGTCAATTGGAGCAGCAAACGAGCGGATTGGCTAGCTGCCGCTTTAAATCCTCGAGGCGCTTTATCGGCGGCGAACTCGAGGCGAATTGATCTGTTTTCTTGACATCGATACAAAGAATCGCCTACTCATTGAGGCGGTGATAAACCGGCTCAGCGGCAATCCGGCCTGCATAGCGTTGAGCGTCATTGATACCGCGTCGGTTTAGCGAGGAGGTGATAGCTGTGATCTTCTCGGATTAGCCTCAATTTCCCTATTGGATACGAAAACCCAATAACTTGCTGTCGGTACACCAAAAACATACTTGGCGGGTTGAGCATCATCTTGTATGTCCGCAGGTTATCAAAGGTTTCCTTCAAATCGTCAACGAGTCTCCTTCTCCCTTGACTTAACCACAATATCATCCACATATGCATGTACATTCGACCAATTTGCTTATGAAGGCAATTCTGTACACCTTGTTGATAAGTTGCACAGGCACTCTTGAGCCCAAAGGGCATAGATACATAGCGAAGGCTCTAAAGGGAGTTATGAATGCCGTCTTCTCCTTGTCCTTAGCGCCATCTTTATCGATTATAACCCAAATATGCATCCGAGAAAACTCAAGCGCTCACAACCCTTGATAGCATCAATAATTTGATCGATGCGGGGGAGAAACAAAGGATCTATTTGGACAAGCCTTGTTAAGATCATGTAATCCACACAAATCGCCCGGTGCCGTTTTCTTAAGGACCCGACACGGATTACGCGACCATTCGAGGATGGAAAACTTCAACAATAAAGCCGGCCGCTAAGAGCACAGCCACCTCCTCTCAATAACTGCGTCTTTCTTCGTTAAACCGCGGAGAAAATGTTTCACGGTTTGTACTTAGGATCGACATTAGAGTGTGCTCGTTGAGTTCCTCGGTACACACAGCAAGTCAGAAGGCTTCCATGCAAAAATGTCCGATTCTCACGGATGAACTCAATGGTAGCGCTTTCCTATTTCGGATCAAGTTGGTACTAATCTTGAACTGCTTGGGCGAATCACGAATCTGAAGTCAACAAGCTTAGTCTCATTTGCCGATTTGAACTTTAGGGCGGATCATGCTCATGTAGTTGGCTTCTTCAATGGAGTCATGTCCGTCGGATCAACATTATCCTTGTAGTATTTCAACTCTTAGTGGCACAAACCGACTCTGCATAGGCGCATCACCTTCTTCACACTCCAAAGCAATCTTGTGACTTCCATGAGCAGTTATTGTTCCCTTGTGACCCTGCATCTTGAGCTGCAAATAAATATAACGAGGGCCGTGCCATAAATTTGGCATAAGCGGCCGCCCAAATAAGGCGTGATATGGGCTCTGGATCTTCACCACCTCAAAAGTCAACGTCTACGACACGGAATCATGATCGTCTCCAAAGGCCACTTCGAGCTATCTTGCCAGCGAGGATATCTGACTTACCGGTACCACACCATGGAATACCGTATTAGACGGTTTAAGATTTTATCTGTTAGCCCCATACGGCGGAAGGTCTCATAGTATAGGATATTAATACCGCTCCTCCATCCATAGCACCTTGGTGAATTTATAACCTCCACCTGGTGCCACCACCTGCTTCGTGACCGGATTGTCAACCGGGGAGGTGATCCTCTCTGCTCCATCGATTGGCTGTTGAGACCAGCGTAAATAACGAAAACGGCAGTTCAGCGAAATTCACCGCTCGCTTGTGAAGCTTCGGTCTCGCTTATCAAGCTAGTGGTGAAGACATGATATTGCCGCTATTCAAGCGCCCGGATTGCTCACGATAACCCTACTGCTGCTCTTGCTGCTTTGGTTGTAACCACCACAGCTATTACGATTATTTTGATTGTTATGTCCACCACGATTACCATTGAAGCCTGAACGAATTTCCTCCACCATGACCGGGCCCATGGAATCCGGATCTGAGCCACCACGATCGTGATCATATCGGAAAGCATTAGAATTCTTGAACTCACGCATAATGTAACAATCCTTCCAAAGGTGGTTGGTGGCATCTCCCTCGTCCGTGCTTTGGGCGGGGCTGGTTTAACGAGATAGGTCGAGGGGTCCGGGTTAGGATTTGGAGCTCCACCGCGATTTGACGGTTTACCCTTTCGTCGGCTGGCCCTTGTCCTGTGGCGCTAGTATTAACCACAAAGTCCATCTGCTATCCGCTTCGCTTGCCTCCGTTTCCATGACCTGCCGTGTTGTGTTGCTGCCCTTTGGAGTTGCTGCTCTTCTTTCCTTCTGTCTTGTCATCATCGGACTCGGGATCCTTGGTACTATCGAATCAGCATACTTCACTAGCAGCCATGAGGGTCCCCATATCGCTACAATGGCCTTCATCATCCCAATTTCAACTTAAGAGGCTTAAACGGCGGTTGCCTTCGAGGGTTATAACAGCGGTGTCGGCGTTGATCTGATCGATGAATGCAAAATTTCGAGACCGCCGCACCAGCGGGTTGTTGTTCGCCTTCCTCACGGACACAAGCCGCTAAGTCCACTAGTGACATGGGCTGCTTACATGTATCCTTGAAATTCTGGATAAACCGGGCTGTAAATGGGCCCATGAACTGATAGAATTGGCGGTAGCTTTTTAACCAAATGCGGGCTGTCCTTCAAGCATCATGGTGAAATACCCTTTGCGCCGCCTCATCCACATCAAGCATCTCCATGGCCATCTCATAGCTCTCCACCCATGTTTACGGAACAAATCGGCGGTGTAATTTGGCACCTTGCGAAGCCCTTGAAATCCTTAGGCAGGCGCACATTGCGTGGCGGGAACAAGACAGGGCACCCCAAAGAACTAAAGTAACCCTGGCTCGGCGAGGTGGTTGGGCGAACTAAGCGTGGTGATGAGCCTCGTCTTGTGCACATGTCTTCGGCCTCCTGCTGCGCGCGGGCCGGTCCACCACTTCACGAGCATCACCAATACCACCTGCGAGTTATTGCCATGAGGCGCTTCACGGTTCCGTGCATTATTTGTCTGGCGGTTCATCCATCGCCTGCTGTAGCTCCGGCTTGGGCGAGGTGGAATGGATCGGTCACGGCTGTATGAATATGCTTCCTATTGAATCAAAGGCTGCCGAAGAAACTCCTTAACCGGCGCATCTCCACGCTGCGGAGAATCACCTTCAATAGGGATGGCCTCCAGCCATGAAGCGGCGGCGACAAGATTGTCCATTAGTTGGAATAATGACCGGATGTGTCGGGGACGGTGAAGCCACGACATTGTTACATCGAGTGGCTCCATCGGCGAGGCTGAACCGGCGCGCCGGCCTAGGTGCCTCGCCGGTTTATCACGGTGGGTTACTAGTTCCTGCTCTGGGGTGTTAAAGAGATTTCGGCTTCAAAACCGGAGGCAAGCGAGATCGGTGCTTCCTCTTGAGGACTTCATGCGGCGTGGTGCGATCGGCATAAGCCTATAGGCCTGCGCATCCAGCGGCCCTCTGCGACCATCTGGCGTTCTCGGCTGCTAGGTCGGCCTTGGCCTGATTGATCTGTTCCTCACCTTTGCAACTTCCGCGTTGTGGGCATCCTCATCCGCGGGTTAGCCTCGCCATAAGCACAGCCAGCGCATCAAGCGGTCGAGATAAAACTTGAGTCGGCGGGTGTGCGGGGCCTCCTGCCCGGCGGCCGTCACAGCTAGCTGACCGGAGATCATTGCTGCTGCGGTCGAAGAGTGGATCGCCGCCTGTGTACCGGCCATGAATATTCCAACCCAGTTGGGTAGATCAGAGGGGTCCGGAATACTGTCGCCATCGGAACAGCCCCCAATCTGGCCGTCTTGTAGCTGATACAACGATTCGGTTTCTCGGTTGAGGACTCGTCGCCCGGAATAAGCAGCGGTCTCGCTACGATTCGATCCATCCTCATATTCTCCTCCGTGGATGACTCTCACGAAGCCGCTTCCGGCCGGTTTAACTGGGCAGATCGCGCCGCTGAGCCGTTCGGCGAGGTCGGTGCAAATGTCGACTCGGGGCCGGTTCACCGATCTTGCCGATGAAGGCGTGTATGCCACCAAAGGGACCGGTACCGTACTCAATCGAGGCGACCCACGAGGTCCCACCCTGCATCGTCGATGTAGAGCTTGCCGCGACAACTCTTGGTCATCCGGCCTGGCGTAGCCCTTGAGTCCTTGAAGTTGCCCTCTAAGAACTTGAAACCATCGTGCGATAGCCCCACGGTGGCGCCAACTATCTTGGTTTTGTCACGGTAGATGTCCTCATGAAAGGACTTAGTCGTGGAGCCATCGCTCTGAGTTAGCTTGAAAGGGTTAAAGCGGACACAAGGGCGCAGAGAGTTTATACTAGTTGGCCCCGATGAAGGTAAAAGCCTCGTCTAGTTGTGATGGAATTGATGGGGTTTTGATGACTAGGGAGCAAACAAGCTTCACCTAAGTCTCGAGTTGTTATCTGTTGTTCTGAACCTTGCTTGGGTCGTCCCTTATATACATGGGTGGCGCCCGTCGGTTTCTGATCCGACGCGGTTCATAGATTTATCGGCTCGGTCCCACTATTCTAACACAATACAAGTTACATACCGGCGCGGTTTACGGCTACAGAGCCTTGAACCAGCTATGGGCCTTGAGCCCTCATCGCCTTCTTGGGCTTTAACATACTCAACTCTTGGCGAAGTTAACCCGGCTGTCTGGCGGTTTATACTCGATAGTAATATCCCCTAACAAGCGAAAAAACATACTCTCTCTCTAATTTAGCGTTTGTTGTCACTTTCTCTTTCACAGACATACTCATTTTGCATACTTACTCATTATCCTTCACACACACTTGATCATCTCATTGAGGCACTCTCCTCATCCATAGCACATAGATTTATTGAAAGTACCATAATCCCTCACTCCATCATCGGCTCTATTTGGATTCATGGGTTAGAGTTAGTTTGGGTTAGTTTGGAGTCAACTAACTTAAAAGATCAAACAGGAGGGTTAGTTTAGGTTAGATGCATCTAACCCATCCAAAAACTAACCCATCCAAGAGGTGCTTATTTGGGTTAGTTCTTCTCGGGACCACTAATAAACACTTTTTCTCTCGCTCTCCCCACAGCAGATCCTCCCCACTTCCTCGAAGCTTCTCGTCCTCTCCCTCCTCCCTCTACTTTTGTGGCGTGAAGGTGCCTCGCCGTATCCGCGCTCCATCTAACCTGCCATCCAAACACCTCTTTACTTAGAGTTAGTTCAGGGCTAGAATCTAACTCTAACCTCTAAGCTGAGTTAGAGTATCCAAGCAGGGCCATAGGCGCAAGCCTCCCCCCTCCTAAGTATGATTATCTCTTACTAGCCATCGAGGAACACCGTATTGTCTCCTTCCATCCATCGTCTATCTCGATATCTCTCGGGGCATCTTCTATCGCGCACACACCTTGTCACTCGATCTCCCACCCATGTAGTCCCATCCACGATCTCGGGGATCTCTCTATGACAAACATACACTCTCTCCTCCCCATGTCGCATTTTCTCCATCGTCTCTCTCGACCTCTCTCCCTTGTTTGTCAGGACCCCTCTTGGCCCCGTGCTAGGGGTCTTCCTCTCTCGGTTCCAAACAACCACACTATCTCCTCACCTTGCCTCCGTTGTCGAAGATGCATGTGTGATATGTTTGCATAAGACACATACGCCTTTTCTCCACTTTCATCGTGTGTTGTCCATGTCTCTTTCACACCTTTTACACTTTCTCTCTCTCTCTCTCTCTCTCTCTCTCTCTCTCTCTCTCTCTCGTTAGGGACTCTGTCACGTCCATAAGCATATGGATGTTTGAAAAGTCAAACCTCGGAAAAGTTTGACCAGGTATATGTGGAGAAAAACATTTACATCTGGAGCGATCATTAGATTCATCACAACATGTACTTACTTCATACTATCATTTATCTTTGGTATTGCAGATATAAGTAATTTCTTTATAAACTTGGTCAAAGTTTCAAAAGTTTGACTTAAAGAAAATGTTGTAACTACATTATCGAGCGGAGGAGTATCTCTTTCTCTCTCTCTCTCTCTGCTATCTCTCACGGGCCTCCCTCTCACTCGAACTCTCTATACCGACGGATTATACCCTCCTTGTGTCGGTGTATAGCTCCGTATATTGTTTAGTTTACGGCCAACCAATCCACATGCTGCGTTGTCATTTCGTGTTACTGTATCTTGGTGTGCTGGCCCATGTGGCGATGGGTGAAAATAAGTAATCTAGAGGAAAACTTCTTGCACGTGAAGGGCCTTTTCGCGCACAATTCACCAGCTTGGCGGCGGCATGCCTGAAGGGCCTTTTCGCGCACACCACACAACACACACCAGCACATGTGTACACGGCGTCGCCGCCGGTTGATATGGACGGCAAGGCAGCCAACAAGCGGAGGCGGCTCGAGCCAAAACCGCATCCGTGAGCACTGGACTTCATCGGTGACCTCCACGGCGACATGCTTGCTGCGTCATCATCGACCTCCTCCCACCAAATCTGCCGTGCGGACCGCCCTGCTCTCCCGGCGGTGGCGCCCCCTCTGGCGCTGCGTCCCTCTCAACCTCACCGTCGTCAGCTGCCTCTGCGACGGGGATTGCAAACGCATGGTTGCAGTATCCAAGATCCTTTAATCGCACCCTAGGCCAGCCAGACGCCTTGACATCCGCATGTTCAGTACCAACTGCAAGGTCCAACCCAAGTTCGACGAGTGGTTCTTATCCCCCGCCCTAGATCAGCTCGAGGAGCTCAGCTTTGAAGCTGGATGATGTCGCTCTCTGCTGCCGTCCGCGCTCCGCCTCACGCCAACGCTGCGCCGTGCCAGCTTCAGCTCCTGCTATCTTCCCCAGATTAATGTCGCGCCCGCCCTTCTTCTCCCTCAACTCAAGCAACTCGACCTCTTCGGCATTGTCATCTAAAAAAAGGCTATGGAGCACCTGCTCGCATGGCTATCTTCGCTCAGTACCTTCGTCTTGAGCAGATCCACGGGTTCATTAGCCTCCACATCGCCTCGGCGAATCTCCGATGGATTTATGTGTCTTCTTGGCCCGCAACAAGACATCAATTGGGAAGAGATCACTCCAGCTGTTCCACGTTATGGTCATTGAGAATCGCCTTTCCTTGAGAGATTGCACATGTCGGATCTAGAAGGTCCAACAAAATCAGGGTCATTGGCCGCGAAATTGACAGCGTTGGTGTACTCAAATGCGCCAAATTCTTGAACTCTTTATTGGATCCGTAATCGTTCGGTACAGCACTCATCTTCTTCTCCGTCTTCTTGAAATTCACATTTTAAATTTCGTCTTGATGTATTCGACCGTCTTCGGAAAATGATTCCCACAAGCTTGACCCTCCATGCGCACGGTGAAGATCTTAGCACTAAAATCTATACATTTAATCTGGATCAAGTTGTTGGATTCCTTACATGCTTTCCATGCGGGCTACTCATCGAGGTGAAATTTCTTTCCTATTAGTAAGCGGTAATCCTGGCGTAGCTCAATTTTTTCGTAATTTTCCTGAATTACGATGACAAGTGTAGTGTTCAAAACTACATCTCATTTGCTTTGCGAGAAAGAAATGTTTTAGTATTTTTTCTCACGTGATCACTGCATCATTTTTATGCTGTACTACTATAGTAGCCTAGGCTAGTCATAGTGGAAAGTAACTTAGACTACTCGGTAACTCTATGGTTACCCTAAGGGCAAATACTACCTCCGTCTGGTTTACTCTTCCAATTTTGTAGTATCAAATTTTGACCATAGATTTAAGCGACAAAATGTTAATGCATGTCACTAAGAACTATATCGTTGGATTAGTATTTGAACATAATTTCAAATGGTGTAATTTTAGTGACATGCATTGGCATTTTCTTAGGTAAATTATGGTCAAAATCTTATACTAAATCTGAGTAGTATTCCTCTCGTCCCAAAATTCTTGTCTTACATTTGATTGATACGGATGTATCTAACACTAAAATGTAACTAGATACATCCGTATTTAGACAAATTTAAGACAAAATTTTGGGACGGAGAAAATAAAAAAGTGGGCTATGTAGGCCAAAACACGTGCCCAATTCACTTGTGATGCATTTGGCATCGATGCCCTCCATTGCTCACTGGTGCCCCAATCTGGATCACCTACTTTGCTCGGTGCCAAATTAACTCACGCAATGAAAAAACCTTTGCGTGGGAGAGAGAGAGAGGACCGAGGCAATAAAAAACACTTGTTTGGGAGAGTGAGAGGCTGGTGTAGTTGGTTTGATTGATTTGTTTATACATGTGGGTGCTGTGTGCAGTGCGGTGCCAACTCTCTCACATCGAGGCGGTGCCAAAATCTTTGATTTGACATTGATCGTATTATGTGGCATAGTTTTGCGAAATATGGCATCGGCCACATAGTGGAAGGCAACAAATGCCCAAGCTCTTCACGTGCTCCTAGTTAAATGAGAGGAAGCAGAAAGATAGAGAGAGAGAGAGAGAGAGAGTGAAAAATATCACTAGCCAGCCAACCCTATCGTATGGCGAATGATATTGGTACCTCTTGATGACCACGGCAATCTTATGCAGCCAGCTGCTCTAATATATTCTCTTCTTTTGCGGATAAAAAAGACCGAAAGTGAAAAATGTGCTGCACTATAACAATCTCATCGAATGCCTTGATCTCCATCTTACAGAAATTGATTTGATCGACTACGAGGCATCACATCGGAGATTAAATTGGCGAGGTTCTTTGTTACAGAGGCAAGTGTGCTCAAGGTAATGAGGTTTGGCGTTCTCTGGCGCAACAATGAATGGCGTCTTGATCACACAAGCGTCTAAGCCTAAATGACAAAGTCGCCATGAAGCTGAATTTGTTTATGAAACATCAAGTGGCGAGACTGAAAACTTATTTGCCCATTAGTGACTTGTCGAGGCGGTGGATTTTAGTTTGTATGATAATGCTGCGTCCACCTAAAATGTGAAAGTTCTTCGTAAACTTCCTAGTAATTCCCTCTTCCTAGGTGCAGCATTACTCCTAACATTTGTAATATCAGTTTGAAACTTGTAATATTGGCGTTTCCTATTCCTGCGTTTTCAAAATCCAGCGAATCAAACAGGTCTGAGTTGGTGATGATGTTGTGCCTCCATCTTTCACCAATAGCCGTCGGATCTAGATCTGGTGCATACAAACCAAGCTTCTCCATTTTGCACAAAGATGCCCACACTTGTTCCCTATTTACAAACAACTCCTTGTCTCTCACAATCAGCCTTATCTCCTCCCTCCACATCTAGAAGGCCGTGGAAAAATCTGGTAGCGATGGCGCTGCGGGCCGTCCACCCCAATCTTGGTGTTCCGTGCAATGCCGCGGCATCTCTGCAGGAAATTATGTCAAGCAGGGCTAGTTGTAGCAGGCTAGCTCTACAGCCATGATGATAGTATTTGCGGAGCGGTGAGGCTGACTATGGTATGCGAACACGGCGCCTACTCTCTCAGTGTCATCTCCGTAGTGAGGTCTTGTCACTTCCTTTGTGAGGAGCATGCGTAATAATTTGACCAGCGGGTAGATGCAGTGCTAGTACTCCTAGGAGTGCTACATTGGTAGTACTACTACTAGTACTAGTAGCACCACCGTCTGGATTTAGGAGTACTACCACGTCCATCTGGATTTTAGTATTTGACTAGCAATATCTAGTAATGCATGTCACAAAAATGTACTACTCCCTCTGTAAATAAATACTATGGTGACAACCTCTTGACCTTTGGTGGCCACAGACTGCTTTCATTGTCATGGCGGGAGAATATCCACCTCGAGTCGGCGCTTCGCCCGGCATATCCTAGCGTGACAAGACACCATCGACATAATCACATGCGTCTATGCGCATGCAAGAGGAGGGCGATAGGGCGCTGGCCTTCTTGGACGCGAGGCAACCTTGGGCAAGCCTTTGTTGAAGCACGTTGAGCTACGCCGCCAACACCGCTGCTCCTCACCCGTCGGTTGGTGACCCGCCGCACTAAGGCGTGAGGATGTCGTTGATGGATCCGTATGTATTTTTATCTTTCCGTCAAATCCATGTAGTAGTATATGATACTACAGTAATTATCTTACCTTCGCATCAACCGTAATTTTAAATGCGTACTCCATGCATGAGCGGCGCGCGAACCAAACTTCTCATTACTCTGTCGATCGCGCAATGGGCAGAACCAAATTTTACAAATTCACGAGTTCAAAGGAAAAGCCTGCCTGTTAGCGTCGCACCCCCCACGGTTGGTCGCCACGCCGCTCAAGCGGGAATGCATGCGATGTTGCATTTTCACTTACAAGTGGGACCGTAGTTGAGCAAACCGACTATCGGCAAACCCCATCCGCCCACCGCAGCGATGGCTGAGAAAACAAGAGGAGAAGAGATGGTGTGTACGGACTCCAAGAAAATTGGTGTCGGATGGGACTCGTGTGGGTGGCATGTGCGTCTTGCTGAGCGTGAATGCTAGTTATGGCCCATGCCACCCCACTATATCAAGCCTATATCGAGTCGTAGAACAAATTTCCTGCAGTTCGTGCTTAGCACTCCTGTATCTCTCTTCTCGGCTAGCCGGCGGACCCTACGGAGCCCATCGTCTGTTTGCTCACATGCGGTCCCACATGTCGGTGAAAGCATAGCGGACCCCGAACATGCATCTTTCACCTCGGCGTCTTTGGTGATGAAAAACAAATCCGAGAAAGATCTTTGGTGGCGCTTTTGGAGTTACTCGGGAGTAGTAAGATTCTATTCTGATTTAACCCAAGATGCACATCTCGTGGCTTCAACTACCACTCTATTTTCTTTCATGACCACGACCTGGATCTTTGGATGTCCCGTGTGTCGCAAAAGGAGGAAGAACCGACCAAATCTTGGTTGTGCTCTCGGATTAGACTAGTTGTGCTAACTTAAAAATTTTATTGTATACTCCTCCGTTCCAAAATACTTGACTTCCATTTGTCCAAAATAGATGTACCTATATACTAAAACATGTCTAGATACATATATTTTTGACAAATAGAAAACATGTATTGTACTGTGGAGGAGTAAAATAGATGCAAGTTTATGTATTGGGAAGAAGAGTACATCCATATATTGATAGGCGCAATTTAGTAGATGTTCTATCACTTTTAGCTATACAGAGGCTATAGATGAGATTAGTGCACTTGTTGATACTCCTACTTGGTATCGTGTTATTGCTTAGGCGGAGAGAAAAGCGGACGGAGGAGTACTAGAATAGAGGCTAGACATGAGACTAGATGCGAGGAAGCAGCGTCTACTTCTTTACACTCGAAGAAGAAAGAAGCATGCAAGATCGAGCCTCCATGGATCAACAATGAATGCATCGAAGGCACTAATCCAACTTACGGGAGTAGTAAAATGTATTCTTGTGGTTCTTGTTTTCTTTGGTCTTGCTTTTCTAGTCAAAATTATCGTTGGAGTTCATGCAAAAGCGGAGGTCCGTTTGGGGTCATGCGTTGCAGTTGGCCTTACAAATGGGACCGGTTAAGGAAACCGACTATCGGCAAACCCCACCTCGCTTGGCGTGATGGCTGAGTTAGAAAGCGATGAGGTTGAAGAGATTGCTCTAGCATGGACTCCAAGAAATATGGTGTCGGATGGAAGTTGTCTTTGGTGGCGTGTGCCATACTCACATGCGTGAATGCTTGTTACGACCCATGCCACCCTACTACTCCTACTACTTACTATATAGTACTACTAGTATCGAGGATTAGAGGTCTTTGGTTACGTAGTACAATATAGCTCTGATAAAAACACCCATACGGCCTTGTGAAGCATGTGAAGCTAGTACAAATAGTGTACTACTATTGTTGATTGGCCTCATCCGATAACCTGTTGCAATGCATGTACAATTATGTATTCAGAAAATATTTTTTGCCTCGTCGCACCACTCACTCCACGAGAAGCAACTCGAAAGCCATTCATAAATTTAGTAAGTTTATCACGGGCATATCATTTTATTACATACAATAGGTCATCAACCCACATCGACAACGAGGATACGTTATAAATACTAAAGTTTTCACCACACAACAAATAACAAGCAATGAAATGAACTTCAACTCAACCATTCCTCGGCGTTGGAAGCGCTTGCTTTGAACCACAAGTGATTCTCTGGGACGGGCCATCCATTGTCGATCTGGAGACCAGCATGGTGATCATCCGGTGAAGCGCCCTACTATATCGATACCGGGGTGAGGAACCACCCAAATGTCGAGAGTATAGACACGGTTGCTTCTCATAAATGGTAGTAACATTGTGTCAACATCGGTTGGATCGCCTTTCACCATCATTGGATAGTTTTGTCCAAGGAAGGCGAGTTTTCTCCAAGACTATCAATTCTGTACCGGGGAGAAGGAGTTGGCGCTAGCACACTAGTATCCATCCGAATACCATGCAAAGGGTGTTGGAATAGGTCGGAGAGTGCTACCATGGGAGACTACACTGCTTCCTTAGCGATAACATCATCGATGGGCTGTATACACACGAGAAGAGGTGATCCATCGGAATTAGTTGCTAGGCGCCAAATAGTATATGGGCTGCTCGTCCTCATGCTCGTGATCATCACCATCATCATCTCCCCTTGGTTATAAAAATCTTCAAGTATAGGTGGTGGAATGTTCACGGGACCTTGGAAACACAAGAAGAAGGTTAATTAGTAAGGCTGGCCATAGTGGGGGTAACATAAGTAGTATCATGCACTTGGGACTCACAAACATGCTTATGTGGCAGGCAATTAAGGAAGAGAGAGATGGTTATAGTAGCATAGGTAGATATCGTAACATAATAAATGTGATGCTACTATGTGTCATGCATGGCAATAAATGAGACCACCTATGATACTAATCTAAGATACTATGCACTAAAGGAAACTTGCTAACCGCATGCATGTAGATGAAACAATTATAATTACGGTGGAAGACAAGCGTGTCGAAACAACGAGGATGCCATGCAAAAGCGATTGCCATGAGTGGTGGCAGCAAACACAAGGCCCTCGTATTGAATTGCATCACAGTACTCATCCGTGTCTGAAACTGATTTTGAGCAATATCCATCCGGTCAAACCGAGGGGCGACAACAAGCTTGTCGAAGATAGCAACAACTTCATAGTTGTTGTAATTCCAAGCGGTTGGGGACTCGAGAAATTGCTATCTTCCGTGAAGATAGTCACCATGATTGTATTTGAGCGTGCGTACAATACGGTGTGCTCAACCTCTGGGCGGTCTGCTGAGATTTTGGAAGTGGAACCCGGTCACGAGTGTACACATTCACAAGTTCCCACTCATGATTGGACCCAATGTAAACAACCCAATCTCCATTGCGCTTTGCCCAAGCCTTGCCCTCAGCGATGGCATCTTAACATCATATGTATCATTATCAGCGACATCAACTTGCACGAGGTGAGGCCTCCGTCGTGTGGCGCCGATCATCGAGGTCCGGCGAAGAAGATAGGGAGATCAAACCGCTCCTTGACTCTTGGGTTCCTTGTAATGATGTTATTAGTTGAGTCGAGAATGGGCTTGAGCAGACCTGCCATGCTAGCCATGACATCGCACCCGATCAATGAGTTCCTCCACCACGTCATCTTTCGGATCGGGGCAAGAATAACGAAGTCGTTTCCGTCCTGTTCCTCCATGGAAAACGATCGAACAATGGTAGAAGAAAGGGTGAAGGGCTGAAGGAAAATGGAGGAGGAGAGGAAGAGCATGCGACAGATTCAAATCGAGAGGAAAGGCGAAGAGTCGGTGGACGGTTGCCGGTTGCCACAGTTCATGAAGAAGCGCCCGGCCTACGTCGGTTGGAAATACTCCTACTACTCACCGTCATCTCACCGATATGTGGAGCAGGACCACATGTCAGCGAAACATGGTGTGTAATTTCTCGAGCAAAATGCGATCGGCTGCGTTGGCCGAGGTGCGCATTAGTTATTGACCTTTATTTTTTAATGGCGTGCCATTCAGTTTTGAAACACGACTAAGCTGATGCTGTGCGAGAGAAAATATAAAGTACTCTACCACTACTCCACCTCCGGTACTAGTAGTATAAAAAACATATATAATTTGGAGCTTCAGCTTTCTTGCCAAGGGCTTCCACTTGCTTCTCACACTACCACCCTCTCTCGGATCTAAAAAAGCGGCCCCTCTCCCTCCTCACGGTGGTCACAGATCCGCCCGGGAAGAAAAAGGGCGTGCAGCGTTGGCCTTTTCGTCGTCGGTGGCGAGTCACTTGCTGGCGACAAGGTCGTGCTCTCGGACCTAAGCGCCCGTGCGGGATGGCCTCCGTCCCCAAGCTTCGCTGTCGTAGTGTGTGCGGAGGGCGGCGACCACTGGCGAAGCCACTTCCGCCGACCCTCGGGTATGCTACCTCTTTTGAACCATACCCTTGTTCTATTGCCCCATCGGCACGTCGTTGCATATGGATCTTTTCCTCCACCATCTTCCCAATTTGCTATCCTCTGCTTTCTGCTGCCCATGAGACGAAAACCATAATTTGCACTATTAAAGGAAACCCTACTTCATGCAGACTAATGGATGTCTAGGTTGAATAAGGAAAGGAAGCGAGGTATCTTGTCCAAGAGAGTAGGCATCGAACCGCATCTAGGTTGAAAAGGGAAAATCAGTAGCTAAGGAGCAGTCTCGTGTCTCTTGGTTGAAGAAGGGTAGAAAGGCATGACAACATAATAGAAAACAAAATGGGGCGTAAATGGATCGGTTTGTTGTCCTCACATAGGAAAAAGGTGGCTAAAGAGAACAAAAATGGGGCGTAATCCACATATGCTGCTGGATATTTGTTGCTCTGGGCAACCATACCTCCCTCACCACTCTGCGCCGGGAGGTACATCGTCTTGGTGCGCCCTTGTCTGAATGGGCCTCCCATGCTCTTATTGCCAATTTTTTTTTTGTTAGTATAAGCGCGGTGATTAAGTCAAGCAATGCTCTTGCTAAAGTGATGCCACATTTAACTAATGCCGTTCTCGGTCTAATGCCACCGATAAATTTAAGCAGCGCCATTTAATGTCCTCGATCATTTCAGGGTTAGTTGTTGATTGTGCATGTATTAAAGATTTTTCAGCTAAGGCATTCTAATCTTTGTTGCACAACCGATATACCAACGATGAAACTTGTTACTACCTTCAGATTTTTGCCTTGTTAATGCTTATAGATTACATACCTCACTTTCATGAGATAAGTTAATTTTTTATGCAGTGTCACCAAAATGCCAAAGCGGCGATGCCATTTTATTTTGGTTAAACTGCACAGAACAATTATGAAGACAAGAGGAAAGGTCAGAGTGGGCACCTCCTCCTCCGGTTGTTCTCTTGATTAGATTCGATCAAGTTTTTATGTTTGATCGATTATCAAGATTGGGATAGCAATTTTAAGGTCCCCGAGTTGAAATGATATTTACCTTGGAGGTACATGGTTTGCAATTTTTTATAGTGTCATTAGTTAGTAATGCTAGTTACCTTCAGACTTACGTATTTGGTTTAATGCTCATGCACAACTAGTATACCAATCTGAAACTTGTTACCTTTACATTTTGTATTGTTAATTCTTATAGAAACCTTCGATTGCTAGAGTTTATTGAAATCATTGATAAAACCATTGTGATGTACCTGTAATAAACTAACTACTCTCTTGTTGCACTAGCCCTTTGGATTAGTGTATATTTGTAGTATTGAATGGTGTTGCATTAGCGTATGGACATAAATAAAGTGTGGCAAGCTTTCCCGGATATGTGCTCAAGAAAACTACTACTGTTTTTCTAAATACTAGGCGTTTGGGTACTTTAAATTGAACTGCGAAAATGTCTTATATTAAGGAGCAGAGGTGTAGAGTTCACTCAAATTATCCGGTAAAGCTAGTCACACCTTTGTTAAAATTAATGTTTATTATGTTATTGGAGGAGAATGCGTATGTTTGTCTCTAATGCTGTCTACTACATACCCGACATCATGATGTAATGTTAAGTCATTTCCTTTTACGGTGTCACTAAATTGTCAAAGCGGTGATGGCATTTTATTTTTGTAGAACGCACAAAATTTGCTTAAAAAGAAGAGGAAAGGTCGAGGAATGGCTCAGTTTTTGAGAAAAAACTATGTATGACTTCGACATCAGCCGTTGTTGCTTTATTTATTCCTTCAAAAGGTGGTTAGAAACAGTCTTGCTACCTTTTCCCATTAAGAAATTGGAATGATTATATTTGTGAGTCTATGCTTCAACTAGTGCCACTTTTATAGTAATCACACTTTCAATATCTATGGAAGCAGGGATGCTCGATTTTAGTGGAGCTGCACAAAAGTCCAAGCTGGTTCAACATTAGGAGCATGTTTTTTCCAAACCTTTATATCAATTGGTGGCACTATGAGCTGTTCATTACGAAGGTACATGGTTTGCTACTATCTTGCTACTCTTTTGTCTTGTCATTAGATAGTAATACTAGTGGTTTGCATGTGAATTTATTAGCGGGGTGGACCTACATTGGAGGTGCGGGGCGGGATTCAATGATTGGATGCTCAATTTGGTTGTATTGATTTCACCTCTTCCATCACTGCGAACACGGTGTGGTATATGTTTACTAGCTGCTTGATATTTGTGCGAGACAGAGATGTACGCTCATTGCTATTGGCAAACAAACAAAGTGTCCATAATTTTGGTTGAGCTGCACAAGAGAATAGTATAGTCCTTGCATGCGGTGCTATTTGAAAATAGACACAAAGATTGGATAGTCACTTCATGGACTGCGAGAAAAGTAATCTTGTACTATTTCTTGGCCAACACTAGGTGCTTCATTGCTTTGGTCAGATTATACAATGGGCATCATTTTCCCTAAGTTAAAGTTTGTATTCGAAAATAGTCTCATGGTGTGATCGAGAAGACCAAACCATATTGCGGTGGATGTTCCTCCATCATGTGTGGTTCATTCTCATGGTTCATTTGTTGGTGAAACCACTTACGTTTGCAAGAGGAATGTAGACTTCACAAACAAATTTGTCTTTCGATCTGTCTTGAATGTTGGCCAAGAAGAAGCATCCATGTTAGTAGGAAGAACATATGTTTTTCTAGATTTTTGCTTTTGGAGCTACATATTTGTATATGATCATGAATCATTGAGATGCATTAACATGTTGATCTTATGTATGGGAATCGTACTAGTTAGTTTTAGTTGCGACACAAGATCCGAAGTGGCTGATCTTTGCTTTTGGAGCTACATATTTGTATATGATCTGTGAATCATTGAGATGCATTCTGATTACTTATTTCTGTTTGCTCGGTGTTTACAAATTCTTGATCGATCACTAGCTAGGCTACAAATGCGTTCTGGCAGTTTTATTTGCGGCGCAAGATCGAAGTGGCAGTTTTTGAATAAAAATGCCTACCTCTGAAAAAGCGACAAGCTACACTATCGATCCTACGGATAAAAATGCCTACCTCTGAAAAGCGACAAGCTACACTATCGATCCTACATGGATAAATAGCGGATCACGCGCGTACTACCTCCTTTCCGGTTTGCGGGGCTCAATTCAAAAGCGACCTACTCGATCCTACGAATAAATAGCGGATCACGCGCGTACTAGTACCTCCTTTCCGATTTGCGGGGCTTAATTCAAACCTCTCACCAGCAAGGTACTCCCTCCGTCCGGGTTTGTTAGTCCCGTGAGCAAAGCAGCAAGACCAAGGCATGGCAATAATTAGCGGCATGCAGAAGTTTAAGCCTAATTAATTCCAGCGATTTAAGTGGCTGCATCGTGCCCTCGGCGCGACTTCGTTGCATCTTTGCCCGCGTCTTGCTGCGGCGATTACGAGTGCTGCATGCAGCGGCCGTAATTAAGGCAGCTAGCGATGCGAAAAAGATCGCTTTAATTGTTGCGGGCTTTTTAAATCCGTGAAATCATTATTGACAAGGAGGAGATGATTGAGTGCACTCGTTTGACCGCCATGCGGCGTGCGACCGAGCGGGGCGGGGCGGCACGATCATAATTCAGTTTCCCTAGTTTTCCACGGCAAGCTGGCGTGCTAAGCCATTATGCATTGAATTCCGATGACCGTCGCGCTACCTTCCCCTTATAAGTACTGTTTCCGGCCTTCTCGGTGCCACCGTGACTTCGCCATATCCTCATAAGCCCCCACCGGCCCGACGCCGCTCTCCACGTCCGCCATGCCCCGCCCGTCCGCGGTGGCGGCCTTGGCGGTCACCGCGGAACTAGTGTTGGTTTTTCACGGAAGGCGAGCGGAGGAGAGGCATTCTATCTGTCTTTAGATGGCAATCGCGGTCGAGGAGTTGTTGGGCGCAACCGCATGGCGGAGGCAGGGAGTTGTTGGGCGCGACCGCTGGCGGAGGCAGCGTATCGCCAATTTGCGCCCGGCGGGACATGGAGCAACAGCGCACCGACACTCTGAGTCGCGGACGAGCACCCATAGCTGGGCCGACTACGTGGAGGTCGGCGCTCGACAAATAGCCACGGAGGCTGGCAGACGCGCAGCGTTCGCGACGCCGATTTTACTACCAGCTCGTCAAGTGGGTTTCCGGCAGGCGAAAGCTTGATGGACCACGCCGACATGGAAAGGGCCAATCGCGAACAACGCCCTATCGCACCTCTGGCAAGTCCGTAGGCGCGGGGCGCCCGGTGCGGCGTTTAGCGTCTACCGCCGGCATCGTCTAGTTAGCTAAAGTAAGTTAGTACTTTTCTAGTGGGAGTAGATAGTTAACTTGGCTATGATGGTTGTCAGCGTGGAAGTTCGATTACTCTATATGTGGATCGGACCTGTTACTTTGCTCTCAATGTTGAACTTTCCGTTTGAGCGTATGGAATGGGCTGTTATTTTTCAAATGGGTTGTATTTGTCCTCCACGGGTTTAGAGGCTGACTTGTTGGCCTAGCAAGTTGGCGTACACAATCGAGGAGATGATTGTATGTGGAAGGATGACATCGAGGGACCCGCCAAGGTCATGGCGATCGCAAGCAAGTGCCTCCTTATTTCAAGCCAATAAAAAATGGCTCCTCCTAGTGGATTTCGACATCTGGGTCCCATGCCATTGTCAGCGTAGTCAATAAGCGAGAGAATTACTGTGGCGGTGACACGGGGACCCGACAGCTCGCCCGATTATTTTGTTTTGGGTTAATTTGATAAATGCCTCAGAAATGCCCTTGCAATTTCCAAACTTTGAAAAATGCCATTTCATGCCATTTCTAGTGGCATATTTTGAAGTCTGGGTGGCGTTTTCAAAGTTTACAAACTGCGTTGGCGTTTTCAAAGTTTGCAAAAATTGCGATGGCATTTTCAAAGTTTGGAAATTGAAGTGGCATTTTATGAATCGCCATAATTGGAGTGGCATTTATCTAATTTGTTTTGAGGCAGGCGGGGTGTCAAGCTGGGCTGTGCGGGACACTCTGGCTGTCTAGACAACCTTTTCTTTTATGTTTACCACAGACCAGCCCAGTAGTTTTTTCTTTTTGAAAATGGCTTTTGTGATTTGTCAAGTAAGTCACTTTATCAGGACTGTTGGGCTGCAAATCTTTCAAGGCGAGGAGAGCTTCATTAATTTGGCGAGAAAATAGCCTATCGATAATGAGAAATGGGATGTACATTTTAAAACACATCAAGCAGGCAATTAGTTTCAAATATCTTTTTTCATTTGAGATTTTAAATTGCATTGATTTTTATCGTGGACAATTTATTGGATTTTATATTGATATGCATTTATTTTTAAAATCAGTCTGAATGTGACTCGAAATTTGGGATTAAAAACAGTTCAGACCCTTTTGACATATGCAAAATTTAGTATAATTTTTTTAAGTGGCCACAATATGGGCTGTAATGCTAACAAAAGAATATGGGCTCCAAAAAACCCGTAAATTAGCAAATGGGCTGTAAACTATTTGAAATAATGGCGAGATGGGTTGTATCTTTGTTTTCCACATATTTGAGGCTTTCCACAGATGGCATGTATCTTTGTTGGATGTCCATCCAGCGGCGTCGTCTTCTTCAATCTCTGCTCTTCCTGCTCGGCCGCTCAAACAAGCGCGTGCAGACTGCTGCTCCCTCCTCCCGCTTGCGTGGCTGTGCTGCCCATGTGAGCCTCATCTCCCACCGTACTCCCATCATGAGCCTCACCGCCCCACCGTACACACCGGAGGATCAACCTAGCCCTTCTAGCCAGCTCATGAGCCCACCTTGATTGAATCACGCACAATGCTCCAAAACTAACATGGCCAAAATTATTACAAATCTCAAAGCAATCATTAAGAATAGGGGCCGCTACTGAATTAACTGAAATGCCTCCTTATTACACGCAAAATAATGATTCCTCCACGTGACAGCTAGGACCCACAGGAAGGGCCTCTGTATTTCGCGAAAAAACATTCCCCCTGCTGACAGGTCGGACCCACCAGCTATATCTTCGCACGCAAGGAAGTGCCTCCTTATTCGTAAAAAATGAATACCCCTACTATTTGGGACCCACCATATTGTTGGGCTGACTTGTGGGCCTACTAAGTTGATGGGGACGGAAGGCTTTGTCAACTTAGTCAATACTCCAGTGACCGTATGATGTCCATCCAACGACCATAGTGCTTCTTCAACCTCTGTTCTTCTTGCTCCAGCCGCCCAAAGCGGCACCGGTCGTGCCTTTGCTCCGCCTCCGTGGCCCGGCTCCGCGTCGTCCCTTCCTAGGCCTCGCCGTCGTCCACCGCCGTGGTGCTCTCGGTGGCGTGGTCAATGTGGTCAGCGACCAACTTCCATCGGAAGAGTACTATACATGGAGAGGTGCCGGCTGGGTCCACGGCGGCCTGAGGAAGTGCCTCCTTATTCTGCGGAAAATAATTATTCCTCCACACGACAGCGGGACCCTTTGGAAGGGCCAACGATATATTCTTGAAAAAAATCATTTCCCCATTGCTTTGGGACCCAGGACGGTGAAAGCACAAGTGCTCCCTAGGTGGTTTTGGTAATTAATGACAACATATCTCTTGTTGGACTAACACTTCTATCTAGTATGTTTGAGATAAGTTCAACAATGGGTGACATGGACTAAAGGATGTGGGAACTCCTTCAAGATGCTAGAGACAGATAAGTTCAACAATGGAGTGGCATGGACTAAAGGATGTGGGAACTCCTTCAAGATGCTAAGGACAAAGTTGGCTCAAGCTTCAAGCTCAAGACTCTTCATTTTACATTTTAGAGATCCAAGATCACATTGAGTCTATAGGAAAAGCCAATACTATCAAGAAGGGATGAGGCATTGCTTAATGAGCCTCTTGCTTCAAGTGCTTGGTGATATGCTCCAAATACCCTCAACTACTTTCCCACTTCCACACATATGTACTAAACCTAAAGTCAAACTTCATTGCTTGATTCTTTCTATCCAGGCGCCACGAGTTTGGATGTCTTAACCACTACCACAAACCCTAGGCAAATCGGTCTCACCGATAGGGATCTCGGCTCACCGAGATGGGATTATAATCTCTCGTGTATGTCCATTATCAAAATTGGTCTCACCGAGTTTGAGCAATCGGTACTCCGAGATTACAATGCAAACTCTCTAGTTAACTTATTATCAAAATCGGTCCCACCGAGTTGGATGTCGGTCAACCGAGTTTGCACGACCAACTCTCTGGTTAGCTAATTACCAAAATCGGTCTCACCGAGTTTGTATGTCAGTCTCACCAAGATTACGTTATGCCCTTACCCTAACCATATCGGTCCTACCGAGTTGCATTCGGTCCACGAAAACCCTATGGTCACATTATTTGCTAAATCGGTCGACCAAGTTTAACGATTCGGTCCCACGAGTTTGGTAGATTGTGTGTAGCAGTTAGATTTTGTGTGGAGGCTATATACCCCTCCACCTCCTCTTCATTCATGGTGAGAGCCATCGGTGAACCTATACTTCCGACATCCTATTTACGAGAGAACTACCTACTCATGTGTTGAGGCCAAGATATTCCATTCCTACCATATGAATCTTGATCTCTAGCCTTCCCCAAGTTGCTTTCACTCAAACCCTCTTTCCACAGATCCAAATCCTATGAGAGAGAGTTGAGTGTTGGGGAGACTATCATTTGAAGCACAAGAGCAAGGAGTTCATCATCAACACACCATTTGTTACTTCTTGGAAGTGGTGTCTCCTAGATTGGCTAGGTGTCACTTGGGAGCCTCAGACAAGATTGTGGAGTTGAACCAAGGAGTTTGTAAGGGCAAGGAGATCACCTACTTCATGAAGATCTACCGCTAGTGAGGCAAGTCCTTGGTGCGGCGGCCATGGTGGGATAGACAAGGTTGCTTCTTCGTGGACCCTTAGTGGGTGGAGCCCTCCGTTGACTCAGCATATGATTACAACCGTGGGTTGAAGTCTCCATCAGCGTGGATGTACGATAGCACCACCTATCGGAACCACGCCAAAAACATCCGTGTCTCCAATTGCGTTTGAATCCTCAAATCCCTTCCCTTTACATTCTTGCAAGTTGCATGCTTTATTTTTAAGCTGCTCATATACTCTTTGCATGCTTGCTTGCTATATGTTGTGAATGTTAAACTTGTGCCTAAACTCCACTCAAACTTCAAAGAAACTTAAAAACTGCAACTTTGGTACTTAGTGTCTAATCACCCCCCCTCTAGACACCTCTTCTCAAGGTCCTACAAGTGGTATCAGAGCATTGGTCTCCATTGCTTTGGTTTAATCACCATTGGAGGAAGATGGATGAGTCTACTTTGGGGAGTCTTAGTCATAGAGTGCCTATTCTTGATGGAAGTATTTTGTGAGTGGAAAAATGAGATGCTTGTTATTTTCAATCAATATCATTTTAACAAGTACATTGCTAGTCCTTGTGCACCTTGTGTTGATCCTATGCATCCTACCCTTGATGAAGCTATTGACATGACTAGGAATCTTAGAACTGTTAATCTTATCACTAGAGGCTTGCCTAGAAACTTGATTAGAATCTTGCCTACTTTTGGTGTGCCTACACTATATGGAAATTTCTTGAGGAGCGATTTCTGATTATTCTTTAAAAATCTTGATGAAATTCTCCATAAGTCTATTGCCTTGAGTAAGATGAATACTAGTGATCCTATGTTTGGTGATCGTCTATTTGAGCTTACAAACCTTATGCGTGCCAAAGGAAATGTTGGTATTATTAGTGACATTATTTCGAAGCTATAAAATTCATAAGCAAGATCATGTCAAATTTATTCTAATGAATCACCCTCTCTAGGATTTGATCCACCACATGGCGATGTTGAACATGGTTACTATGATGAGGATGATGATAGTGACTTGATCTTGATGATGCAATGAGACATTTTGGTCTTATGGCAAATCTTGAGGATATATGTGGGAGGAAAGGAATGGGTTCTTGATAGTGGATGTACCGATCACATGACGGAGATAAAGACATGTTTACGTGAGCTTGCTGAAAATGATGGTCCTCGAAAGTTTGTCACTTTCGGTGACAACTCAAAGGGTAAGGTGGTTGGCCTCGGTAAGGTGGCCATCTCACATGATAGCTCCATACAAAATGTCATGCTTGTTGAATCTCTTGGTTACAACTTACTTTCGATATCTAGACTTGCTGATTTCGGTTTCAATGTTCTATTCTTTGAAGTAGATTGCCAAGTGTTTCGTCAAGATAATCATAAAATGGTCTTTCTTGGTGTGCGTAGAGGTGATCTATACATTGTTGATTTCACTAAAAGGCTCAACCTAAAACTTGCTTCATCGCTAAATCCTCAAAAGGCTGGTTATGGCATAGGCGATTAGGTCACGTTGGTATCGAAACCTTGACAAGCTTATTAAGGGAATCATATCCTTGGAGTTAATGATGCCATATTTGATAAGGATAGACTTTGCGGTGCTTGTCAAGCGGGTAAACAGGTTGGAGGAAGGCATCCGTGAAGAACATCATGACCACGAAGAGGCCACTCGAGCTACTTCACATGGATCTCTTTGGTCCCAACTCTTACAAGAGTCTCGGTGGAAATTCTTTTGGTCTAGTTATAGTTGATGATTTTTCGATTCGTGGGTGTTTTTTCGGATGATAAATCGCGAGGTCAAAGATCTTCAAAAACTTAGCTAGGAAGGCCCAAAACCAATTTGTAGTGAAGATCAAGAAGGTTAGCAGGCGACAGCGGAGCGGAGTTCAAGAAGCATAAATGTGGACACCTTTCTTGGCGAAGAAGGATTTCACGAGTTCTCGACTCGTACACACCTCAACAAAATTGAGTTGTTGAGAGGAAGAACCGGGCGCTCATCGAAATGGCGAGAAGCGATGCTTGATGAGTACAAGGCAGCGAAGCACTTTTAGGCGAAGCGGTTGAGACAGCTTGTCATGCAACAAATCGCTTGTATCTTCACAAGCTACTCGGCAAGGCGGCATCTGAGCTACTCACGGTAACAAACCCCAAGTTGGATACTTTCAGTATTCGGCTCAAAGTGCTACATTCTTGATAAGCATCGTCGTTCTAAATTTGCTCCTAAGTCTCATGAAGGTTTCCTACTAGGTTATGGCTCAAACTCTCACACTTCCGTGTCTACAACAATTTCACCGAAAGGTTGAAGAGGCGGTAGATGTGAAGTTTGATGAATCTAACACTTCATAAGTAGAGCAATTGCCAATTGATGTAGGAGACAAAGATCCTTGAAGCAATCTAAGACTTGTCTATTGGCAAGGTCCGTCCAGCGGAGGTGAAGGAGAGTACCTCGTCTGTCCAAGTGGAAGCTTCTACTTCACGACAAGGTGAACCAAGAGTTGATCGGAAGCATCCACAAGTGGGACACACCAAGATGAAGAAAACAAGGAAGTGCATCAAGATGAGCGTCAACAACCTCCTTCTCCACCACGACAAGAAGCGACAACGCCAACAATGAAGAAGGCCAAGAAGAAGAACAAGATTAAGAAGATGTTCAGCGAAGACCCAAGCAAAAGCTTTCACGAGTTGAGCAAGAATTGCTAAAGACCATCCGTCGAGAAAATCTACAATGATATTCAAACCGGAGAATCACTCGCTCTAAAACTTCGTTTAGCTAACTTTTGTGAAAACTATTCTTTCATCTCTAGCATTGAACCTATGAAGGTCGAAGAAGCATTGGAAGATCCGGATTGGATAAATGCTATGCATGAAAAACTACACAACTTTGAGAGGAACCAAGTTTAAACATTGGTTGAGAAGCCCGACAACAACCACAACATCATCGGTACCAAATGGGTGTTTCGCAACAAGCAAGATGAAGATGGACAAGTGAGTTACGCAACAAAGCACGTCTAAATAAGCATACGGCTACACACAAGTCGAAGGTATGGACTATGGTGAAACTTACGCCCCATTGCTAGACTTGAGTCCATTAGCATCTTACTTGCCTATGCTAATCACCATGATATTACCTTGTACCAAATGGACATTAAAAGTGCTTTTCTAAATGGTGAAATAGAGGAGGAAGTTTATGTTAAACAACCTCCGGCTTTTCAATCTGAGAAACCCAATCATGTTTACAAACTTCACAAAGCTCTTTATGGACTTAAACAAGCTCCTAGAGCATGGTATAAATGCTTGACCAAGTTCCTTATTGAAAAAGGCTTTGAAATTGGGAAAATTGATTCTACTCTTTTTACTAAAAGGGTTAATGGTGAACTCTTTGTGTGCCAAATTTATGTTGATGATATTATATTTGGTTCAACTAACCCTCATTTTAGTGAAAAGTTTGGGAAGCTAATGTCGGAGAAGTTTGAGATGTCATGATGAGTGAACTCAAATTCTTTCTTGGTTTGCAAATCAAGCAAACTAAGGAAGGTACTTTTGTCTCGCAAACAAAGTACACCAAGGACTTATTCAAGAAGTTCAATATGCAAGAATGCAAAGGTATGACTACACCCATGCCTACTAGTGGACATCTTGACTTAACCAAAGATGGTGAACGGTTGATCAAAGGTTTATCGCTCTATGATTGGTTCATTATTATATCTATGTGCTTCACGTCCCGATATTATGCTAAGTGTGTGCATGTGTGCACGATATCAAGTGCCCCTAAAGAATGTCATCTTAAGGCCGTGAAAAGGATAGTGAGATACTTAATCCATACACCAAATTTTGGCATTTGGTATCCTAAGAGGCCTCTTCGATCTTGTTGGCTATTCGACTCGGACTATGCGGAGACAAGGTTGATAGAAAGTCCACTTGGTGCTTGTCAATTTCTTGGTAGATCTCTTGTGTCTTGGTCCTCCAAGAAATAAAACTTCGGTATCCTTATCCACCCGAAGCGGAATATATTGCCGCTGGTTCATGTTGTGCTCAATTACTTTGGATGATGCAAACTCTTAAAGATTATGGGATATATGTGAGACATGTTCCATTGCTTGTTGATAATGAAAGTGCTATCAAAATTGGTCATAATCCTGTGCAACATTCTCGAACTAAGCATATTGAAGTTCGTCATCATTTCATTCGAGATCATGTTGCTAAGGGTGACATTGATCTTAAGCATGTTACGCACGAAAAGCAATTAGCGGATATATTCACTAAACCTCTTGATGAGAAAGTGTTTTGTAGGTTAAGAGAGAATTGAACATCATTGATGCTTCAAACTTGGAGTAGAAACTCCATTGCATACAAGCAAGACATGAGCTTATGACTAATCCTTGATATTTCTCTTGGGATGAAAAACTTATGTCTTGGACATATTTGTATCTTGCATGTTATCTAACCCATGTAGGTACTTGGTTGAATCAATTCCATGAGATTGTAACCTACTCATATCTTGAGCAATCTCTACATCACCAAGTCTCTACACAAGGTGGTTGAAGACAAGGAAGCACGAAACCATTCAAACATATCCTTTGACAAATTCTATGTTGAGTTTCATGATTGTCATTTTGGATATACAAGTGCTCTTCCTTGCAGAACTAACCCATGTAGGTAGATGGACTCAAATTCCAAGTGGTGCTCCAAATTCTTGATGAGCTACATCAACCTTGAGCAACCACATAAGTTCAACTACATGGACAACACCACCAACCAAGGTATGTTATTCCATCTTAGAAGCTTTACTCCGAGTCATGAGTTAAAGCAACTCGACAAGATGTGAATACATCAAGATGTAAGCGAAAATGGCAACCCCATTTTGAGCTTAAGCGATAGTATGGCCTATGATCAAGTGATCTCACTTGACTCCTAAGTCAATATACTCTAACATAGGTGACTTTGTCGCCGACCATCTCTAGATGAAGTTCTCCTGTGTTCTTTTCTGAGTTTTGCATTTGTCTCATGCATTTGTGTTTCCCCTTTCAAAAAACTTCATCTAGATTTCTTTCATTTTCTCTGCATTTTTGCATCTAATTCCTTGCATATCTTTCAGTAAATTCCTTGCAAATCTTTGTGAGATCTTACTAGTCTAGTGAGCTGAGGTGACAAGTGTAGTGTTTTCTCTGCGATGAACTTCGTTACACCAATTTGTTATTTCGGTCCAACGAATCTTTTGATCTGACGACAAGCATACCACTAGTGCCACCCATTTCATAACAGGAAAACTCTTTGCCACATATTACATGTGTTTCTTGATCTAGCTCCACTCAATGAATCTTGTCCTCTACAAGCATCACATTTTATCATTGCTTTATGTTGTGACTCAAGGATCAAACCCATTCACGACAAATTCACGAGGGAGAGAGATTACATCTTTATCAAGCCCTTCTTGGAAATTGATGTCAAAGGGAGAGAGATCACATCAAAGCTTATCATTTAGAAGAGATCACATCGAGAGAGAGAGAGATCCTTGAGGGGAGAGAGATCTCGAGGGAAGAGGATACTTAAGTAGAAAGTATTTCTCAAGGATCCCAGATGCTTGGTGTTCAAGAGGAGATGTCCACATGTCTTCTTGAGGGAGAGACATGTTCATATGATCTGTTGTGCTAAATTCTGCATTAGCATACATTAGCTCTGAATTTTAGTTCGATCATCATTCATATCTTTCACTCTGTTTTCCTTCAGCTCTTTTTACATTCCCTATCTTCTCCTAGTATCCCATTAGATTCGAGGAGCAAGACATCTGGGAAAGAGATCATTTAAATTCATTGCATATCTTTACTCTTGGGGACATGTCAAATCCAATGTGGTACTCAGTACTCAATCTCTACATGTCATCCAGTCTTGGTATTCTTGTGGTTTCTTACATTTGCTTTCTGGCTAGTAGATGCATCTGTGTTATCTAACCTTGTTTACATGAGTTCATTCCATCCTAAGCCAACTCAAGACCACAAGGTAAGTATATGCATCACAATCATGTGTATGAGGAATTCTTGCTGATGTATATACTGTTTGCAAGAAGGACTCATGGGCATGAAGGTATTCTCTTTAATACGTTTTGCTCGATGCATATAGCCAAGATACATGTAACACATTGCTGCTCTATCATGGTTATGCTATCACATGCTTCTATATTTCATATTCACATGATTGCATACATGTAGGGAGCCTATGCTTGTTACATGTCTTTCCAAACTTTACTTGATATTCTTTATATCTTTATCTAAAGCTTTGATGTATGTTGCCATCAATTACCAAAAGGGAGATTGAAAGCACAAGTGCTCCTAGGTGGTTTGGTAATTAATGACATATCTCTTGTTGGACTAACACTTTTATCTAGTATGTTTCAGATAAGTTCAACAATGGAGTGGCATGGACTAAAGGATGTGGGAACTCCTTCAAGATGCTAAGGACAAAGGATTGGCTCAAGCTTCAAGCTCAAGACTCTTCATTTTACATTTTAGTGATCCAAGATCACATTGAGTCTATAGGAAAAGCCAATACTATCAAGAAGGGATGAGGTGTTGCTTAATGAGCCTCTTGCTTCAAGTGCTTAGTGATATGCTCCAAATACCTCAACTACTTTCCCACTTCCACACATATGTCCTAAACCTAAAGTCAAACTCGGACCCACTGATTCTTTTATCCGGCGCACGAGTTTGGATGTCTTAACCACACCACAAACCCTAGGCAAATCGGTCTCACCGATAGGGATCTCGGTCTCAGAGATGGGATGTAATCTCTGTGTATGTCCATTATCAAAATCGGTCTCACCGAGTTTGAGAAATCGGTACTACCGAGATTACAATGCAAACTCTCGATTAACTTATTATCAAAATCGGTCCCACCGAGTTTGATAATCAGTCAAACCAGTTTCCTGACCAACTCTCGGTTAGCTAATTACCAAATGGTCTCCACCGAGTTTGTGTGTCGGTCTCATCGAGATTAGTTATGCCTAACCCTAACCATATCGGTCCTATCCGGTTGCATTTCGGTCCCACGAAAACCCTAACAGTCATTATTTGCTAAATCGGTCTGACCGAGTTTAACGATTCGGTCCCACAGAGTTTGGTAGATTGTGTGTAGCAGTTAGATTTTGTGTGAGGCTATATACCCCTCCATCCTCTTCATTCGTGGTGAGCCATTA